>MCJB01038933.1:36562-97023 GCA_002018475.1 Nicotiana obtusifolia | reverse complement strand
CCCCCCCCCCCCCCAAAAACATTCCTATGTTGAAAATTTTGCTCGTGTTTACCTCAAAATTCATTTCTTTTCCTAATTAGGTGCTTTGCTGATGTGGCAAGTTCAAAATTCTTCTTCTTCTTCTTATTATTATTATTATTTTGGTATTATTTTGCTTTGGGTGTCAAAGAATCTTCATTTTTTAGTTATGTGTATAAAGTTATAATTTTTTTTTTCATTTGCAACTTGAACTTGTAACAATGGCTGTTGAGTGAATAAGTTATTTCTGTATGACTGCTTAGCTGTTTAGGTTAAAGAATTAGCCTATGAAATTTGTTTAAATGAAATTAGCTGTAAGCGTGAAGGAGCTATGCCTTATTTCTTGAATTAGCTGATCTGTCAAGCATATTGATGTGATTTATTCCGACTTCCAACTGAGGCTAATAAACAAAATATTTCTCTAAGATGCCGCTTAATTGACACACAATGCACTTGACAACAGAAGGAAATTGAGACCGGCAGAGGTTAAAACTTTTTTTGTAAGATAAGGTAATGGACTACACAGAGGTTAAAACTTGATGCCCATACGAGATGTATTTCAAGAATTAAAACTTTCCTCGAACTAGTTAGAATTAAATGGAGTAGTAGCTGAGTTAGCACAATGAAAAAATGAACAGGGAAGTTGTTGGCCTATCTTTGTCTCCTATGAAAACATGACCCTCACCAGCCTGTTTACGATCCCCGTATTATTTCTAGCGTGAAGCAAGAAATTTAGGTGATATAGTAAATTTTGCCTCCCTTTGAAACATGAAGGTGCAAGGAATTTTAAGTTATGGTGACAGTTTACCCTCCATGTAACTGCGGCATTATCTTGTTACTCACTATTTATGCATGCTGATAATAAATTGCTCTGTGCCTCCCTTACCTCTTGAAACTTTTTGATCTTAGGAAGCTTTCCCATATATGATACCAGATGAGACAGCATACAAACGTTTATATTTATGCACAGAATGCATTTATCCTTTTACATTTTACTTCCAGCATGTGAGCTGAAGATTTAATATCTTGCTACAGAAAGTGTGAAGTTTTATACAGCATTTCTCATTTTTTTTGGCTCTTATGGGCTTTAGTGAAAATATGATCAATTTTCATTAAATCTGCAATACTCTGTTATTTAGAAAGATTGAATCTTATGATATGTATATCTTTTCCTTGGTTTTAGTAAGTTTTGATTTCTCTGGGCGTTTTAGTCATAAGCTGTTATTCCTGTTCCAGCATGCTTGGTTATGAAGGGCTGGAAGTCGTAAATCCTGAAGGAGGCAATGAAGATGCTGGTGCTGAAGCTCAACGAGGAAGATGGAAGGCAGAGGTACTAGCCCTCTTCCTCTCTAATCCTGAAGGGGTTGGATGTGTCCTAGGTGTTTGAGTAGCTGTCTCATTATTTATCCGTTTGCTATAATATGTAAAGAGAATGGGGTTTCTTGTTTCCCTATTCCCTTTTTGGATCAATCAATTGTTTATACCTCCAGTATATTTTGGGGAAAAATGTTGCCCTGACTAATACTTATGGACTAGATAAAAGCTTAAGACCTGCACCCTTCCTCATAATTATCCAAAACTCTAGGAAGCACACCCCAGCTTTGCTTCATCTCCTTTTGCAGCCTTCTCCAAATAAAACTTTCAATTCAGTCGATACATATGTATGCTGTTCGCATTTGGATCTATAATTACCCGAAAGTTATTTACTCGGGTAAATGCTAGTTTCCGGGTGGTTAATATACTTGATGTCTTTCATATAATTATGAACTCCATGGGACTTATATCAATGCCCACCCAACTTAACCTGTTGGAGCTGACATAACACACTACATGAGCCTCCACTTTTAACGGAAGCTTGTGAAGTGCAGATAGATGGAACTTCTAGAAGAAAATTGTAAACTAGACCTTTCCTCATGGGAGAACCAAGCAAGCGATGAGTGCTAGTGCTACTGCCGTTGTTTCTCCCCCCTTTTTCCACATTTGACTCCTGACAGACAATTATATTAACTTAGTTTTAAATTTGGAAACGAATAATTACAGATTCTTTATGACTAACCAACTTTTGTCTATGGGAAACTAAATAGGAGCAGCAGCACCAATGAATTTTTTGGGGGCAGTTGTAGAGTTTGTTGAGCACATTCACACTTCTGAGGTTTCTTGCAGGATCGCGATAATTATTGGAAAATGATGCAGAAGTACATAGGCGCTGATGTTACCTCGTTGGTGACATTGCCGGTTATTATTTGTGAGCCTATGACCAACCTTCAAAAAATGGCAGAGGTGTGTTTTCAATTAATTGCAGCTTACTGCTGTATTTTGATATTTTTTTTTAAAAGTTGAGGATTATACTGATGTAGCAATTCTATTGACAGTTGATGGAATACGCCTATCTGCTGGACTTGGCAGATGAGTGCCAGGACCCACACATGAGATTAGTGTATTCCGGTAAACAATCTATTGCAGCAGTGCTAAGCATCACTCTTATTTTAAATCCAGTATCTCTTGCTTAGATATGCGACAGCTAACAATTTCATTTTCCAGCCTCGTGGTTCATATCCGTATATTATGCCTTACAACGCACATGGAAGCCCTTCAACCCCATTCTTGGTGAAACTTATGAATTGGTTAACCATGCTGGAATCACATTTATTGCTGAGCAGGTGAGTCGTGTAGTGAATGCTTCGCCAGGATCACATTTTAACTTGTCCATGGTTTCCTTGTTAGATGTGAGCAATAATTACTACTATTTTTGTGCTGATGATAGTGAGTCTTGTACTATCAGGTTAGTCATCACCCCCCAATGGGTGCAGCACATGCAGAAAATGAACATTTCATTTATGATATAACCTCGAAGGTGAAGACCAAATTCTTGGGAAACTCAGTTGAAGTCTATCCACTTGGCAGGTATGACCTATTATATCAAATATCCAGTTTAAGAGAGCGTGTTTGGTTGTTTTGTTGATTTGACCTTAAGAACCTTTGAAATACCCATGGAGACGAAGAAGTTAATAGTTCTTCATAATTACGCTAGGAGTTCGGGGAGTTGCTCTTGGAGGACCTTAAAAATAGAAGCATCTTTCTTTAACTGCTAGGGTCTGTTAGAAACATGTGAACATCTGTTAACCGATATGATAATGCAAGTTCTTACAAGTTTACTTCTGGTTGGATGATGGTTCCTCTTGCTTTTTTGCCAAGTCTGAGTGATGCTTAATTGTAGAATTGGAACTATTTAGTAAGCTTCAGGAAGTGGCGGAAATGTTCACTAGCATGCAGGATAATGTTTCTGATAAGTTATTTGATAGCTAATTATCTATGAGGTCATTTGGAAGATGACGTTCATGCCTTTTTGGCAACCTGTCCCTGAAGTAATAGCTGAAAAGACAGCATGTACTAACTTGATACATTGCGAGATCTACTACTCTTTTTTCTCTTCCTGTAACATTATCCACTTTATTACTTAATTAGAGATAATTTCAACAGTTACCTAGCCCCTATTTCTCGTTCCAGCTAAAAATGTTTAGTTATGCTGCAAATGGTGGACCAACTCCTTCTTTATCTTCAATTTTGGTTCATTCTATTGTTGTGCAGGTCAAGGCTCACACTGAAAAAATCTGGTGTTGTCCTAGATTTGGTGCCTCCACCAACAAAAGTTCACAATCTTATTTTTGGTAGAACTTGGATCGATTCGCCTGGGGAGATGATCTTGACGAACCTGACAACAGGGGATAAAGTGTTATTGTATTTTCAACCTTGTGGCTGGTTTGGGTATGATTGATATCATTACTCTTCTCTTCACTAATGTTTCATTACAACAAAGTGCTTGAATACTTGCCCTTTCCATGGATGAATCTTTTTCAAGACACCTTTTAGAGCAATTAAGAATCCCCTATTACATAGTGTAAAAGGATGGTTTTCCCTTCAAATTTCTTTCACTTATTCTAGTAATGCTTAGCAAAAAGTACTGATTGCTCTCATTCTTCACCTCCAAATAGTTCTAGGTGGTCTTTACTTAAATTAGTGCAAAGTGGAAGAGAGAGGTCAAGGGATGAATGCCCGACGTAAAATTTGTAATACCCTAGGATGCAATAAGGTCTCGGTTGGAAGCTCACTTTTTCCGTTAGTGTTGTTTCCTAATAGGATGAAATCCTGTGCTTGTTCCTTGTGAAGATTTGACTTTGAGATCCAGTTTCTTGGAGAGTTTGTGATTGACCCGAGTTGCTTATAGCAATTATGACTTGTTGCCAACTCTGTGGTCTATCAAAGAAACTATCTTTTATGTGCTTGGCTTTAGTAAAATATGTCAATGTTGTGATTTACTCTATTTCTTCGAGTAAACATCTTAGTATTTCTAGCTTTCATTTATATAGTTGTCAGACTAGCTTTAAAGTAAAAGCATATTAAGTCCTTATGTACTCTGCTATTAGCGGGCTATGAAGCTCTCCTGCACCAAGTCCTGTTTCCAGGTGAACGGGTTCATTACCTACCGGAATGGTAAATGTTACTGTAGTGTTGTTTTCTATATCCAAGTCCTAATTCGTTACCAATTGAGAGGTTGTGATGTTCTCCTTTAAGTTCTCTTTGCTTCTTATTTTTCCGTGTTTTTTCTTTTATACACCTGATTGCCTATCAAATATTTTTCTTCTCTTCCTTTTTTCCCTTTTGATTTTTCTTAACTATCATGTTTTCGGCAGTGCTGGTCGCTATGAAGTTGATGGATATGTTTACAACAGTGAGGAAGAACCCAAAATTTTGATGACTGGAAAATGGAATGAATCTTTGAGTTATCAACCCTGTGATTTGGAAGGGGAACCCCTGCCAGGCAGCACAATGAAAGAGGTAAAATTCACCTTTCTTTCTTTAATTGTAACCCCTGGTCCAATGCAACTTTTCTTTTGCCATCTTTTCCTAAGCTGAAATTCATTTGCTTATCGTAACCCCTAGACAGATCCTTTTGTTTTGGCTTCTTTTTCTCTTCATGACTTGAAATGTGTTGAGTCTTCCAGAGTTTGCAATAGTATTTAAAGTTTGTCGACCAAAATTAGTTAGAGAGAAATTAAAGTATGTGTCATGTTTGCCATTTTCAAATTGTTGCTAGGATAGGTTACAAAATACTCCATGCTTGAGTTGGAAAGTCCTCTTGCTGAAGCAAGCCACAGAGTCCAAATTTCTGAAGAAATCGAATTTAACATAAGATTCTTAAAATATAAATTATGCGGTTGTAGACTTGTAGTTAACGCGATAGTAAACATTGCTACTTTTGACCTTTAAATCCCCTTATAAAGAAAGAAAGAAAGAAAGGAAAGGAAAGGAAAGAGGAGAGCTTACAGAAATAGACATAGTTACCTGCTTTGCTGAAAATGTCTGATATAAGCTACTATATCTATCATTTATGGAGATTTCCATACTAAATGAGCAGATTTCCATACTTCCAAGTCTCTGTTTACTTTAACTTTAAAATTTTCGGCTTAGCATCCAAGTAAAGTAAATATCTTATTGGTGGAGCAAATAATGCTTAGGACATCATATATACAGGTATTGCTATGACTACGTTTTAAAAGCATGAAAGTTGAAAGTGGAAAAAAGCACGCAAAGAAACACTAGGCCATTCTAGAAATACATATTTACACACAGGTGCTTCCATGACTCATTTTAAAAACAGAGACATGAAAAGTGGAGGCAAAGGCACTCTAGGCCTGTGCACATGTACGAATATCGTCAAAGTTGGGAAAATTTATATTTATAAATTGAATGCTTGAATTGATTTGAACTGAAACCTTATGTGGTGCAAGTGTTTTGGTTCATCAGGTTGCATCTTATGGCATCTACAATATAATTGTGGTCAGGTGAAAATCATGGACTATTAATTTATTCAAGTATTCACATGCAAATTCTTTGCTTGTTTCAGGTCTGGAGAGCTGCTGATGCTCCTAAAAATGACAAATTTCAGTATACATATTTTGCTCACAAGATTAACAGCTTTGATACTGCACCTAAGAAATTATTAGCATCTGATTCTCGCTTGCGCCCTGATCGTTACGCACTCGAGAAAGGTGACTTGTCCAAAGCTAGTTCAGAAAAGAGCCGGTATGTCTCTTCTCTCTCTCTCTCTCTCTCTCTCTCTCTCTCTCTAAGGTGCCTTTGTCAATCTGCATGTTACTTTCTTTACTTCTCTGTGCATTGGTGAGCTTTTAGAAATTCAAATTTCAATTTAGAGCATTAGACCTTTCGGTGGCATGAAATTGTTGTCAGAATAATAAAGACTCCACTTCTCTAATTATATCCTTGCTTTGTAGTGAGCCACATTTGCGCACACGGTCCTGATGTTAAAAGATGACCGGCCAGTCTGTTACATTTGGTGTATCAATTGTCATCCTGGGGTGGACTTTAGGGTTTCTCCAAGAATTCCATTTCCTTGTTGATCATAGACATTTCCCAAAAAAAGAAAAAGAAAAAAAAAGAATTGCCACAATTTAAGGATACTTGTAAAGTCAAGTATTGATCTAATCTATCTTCATTGGTGCTCTTTGACGGAAAGAGGGGACAAAGAAACAAAACTACCAGGCTGTACTAGTTAATGTTACGCAGCGAAACAAACAGTCCATGCTTAACAACTCGTATAAAAAAGTTCTTGTTTTAACGCTCGCAAAATATTCTTGGCCGAACAAGAAATTAGCCCCTCTCCTGTCTCCATATTGAAAGATCACGTCTTCCATTAGTGCATGTTTAGTTATTTGCTATTCGCCTGCAATTGTCTAAGCCTCTTACCCTTTACTGGTGTATTTGATTTTGTTTATTCAGTTTGGAGGAGAGGCAGAGAGCTGACAGGAGAACAAGAGAGGCCAAGGGCGACGAGTTCAAACCAAAGTGGTTCAACTTATCAAATGAAATTTGCCCGACACCTTGGGGTGACTTGGAGGTGTATGAGTACAATGGCAAATATCATGAACATCGCGCTGCTATTGATAGTTCTGACCATGGTGAAGAGGCTGATGTTAAAACGACTGAGTTCAACCCCTGGCAATATGAAGATTCAGTAGCTTCTGCATAATAGTTGTTTCTCTTGTCTGTATCTTGTGCTTTTCTTGCAATACCTTTTTTCTTTTACTGTATTAGACCTATATTAGGTCTGCATTCTTTTCGCAGGGAGTTAATTCCTACATTTTATCTACTTGAGAACTGAGATTGATGAAAATTTTGTACATGTCGCACTGAAGGTATGGCTCTGAGAATCTTTCTTAGTGTGCAACAAGTAGCATTAATAGACCATCTAAATCCACTCTAGGTTCAGTGACACACAATGGACGGGAACAGATTTCCTGAGCCATCAAACTATTCCCAGTGATAAGTTAAATCACTTTTTCATTGAAATAGATCTTTATTCTGAAAGTACGATGTATAGCTTATGGTTCAAGTAAAAATAAGTTGAATATTTTTACTGCATTGTTTTACAAGGCTATGGTAGACCTTTTTCTTAAATTTCTTTTCTCCTTAATTGGTGCTTATTATTCATCGGATACGGAATAGGAACAAGGGCATTTACACTTACCGCGTGAGTTAGGATTGTATATAGGTCGAGTTGGCTCGGATTTTCAATTATCAAATCAAATTAATGGTGTTGGGATTATAAATCTATAAACCAAACCAATTAAGTCGGGTTTTCAATCTCGATTTTTCTCGAGTTTTTTGATTTTTTTCGGGTTTTTAGATTTTTCTTCCGGTAAATTCTTCATAACACAAAATATGTAACTTGTGTTTCAAATATTTATTTAGTTCTAGTAAGATAAAATTATATAATATATTTTCAAGAAAATAACACAATAATATGAGATAAGTCATAGCATTATACTAAAATATTCAATGACAAAGATAATAAAATTACATAACGTAAATATTGCTAATTAATAAGCCATAATAAAAATTAACATAATCTGAAAATATTATATAGGTAATGCTAAAATAAGTACAACTAATAACTACTATTACTTACATAACTAAGCACTAAATAAAAAGATAAACTAAGTTACACATTTTCATTATAAACCAATGTAAATAGATATCTAATACTAGCGCCATTCCTAGTGTTAGAATTGAAGCATCAATATTGATTTGAACATTATTTGAGTTACTACATTAATGGGCTTTAAAATTTATTTACCATTCAAGAATATTAAGTCCAAACTTGAAATAATACGTTAGAAAATAAAACTGTAAAAAAATTTATGAAATATTTATAAATTACATTACAATAAATATTTATATGTATAATTTTTTGAAAAAATTATATAAATGTATTATCGGGTTGGTTTGGTTCCGATTTAACTTTTTTCTGTTAAAACCAAATCAAACCAAACCAATTATGGTCGGATTTTTTCTCAATACCAAATTAAATCAAACCAAACCACAACTACGTTTTTTTTCCAGTTTGACTCGAATTCTCGATTTAGTACGATTTATCAGTTTTCTTTGTACACCTCTAGTGTGTGTATGACATAGAGGTCTTCTCCGGGGAAAATGAGATAATGTCTCTGCTTATGGAGTTAGTTTTTTTTTCATAATGGTAAATCTTGAATACCCCATTCAGTAAAGCACACGTCCCTAAAAGTTATGGTTAATGACATACAAACATGAAACATGCATTAATCGGTTGGAATTACTCCTTCTCTTCCCTTTTATTTGTCTAATATGGTAAACATGATTTTCCTTTTACTCATCCACTTACGCAAATCAAAAGAAAAATAGTTTTTTCTTTTTCATGTTTTAACCCTTATTATTAACTACTCATGCTCCAAATCATTTTCCGTCACT
Organism: Nicotiana obtusifolia; assembly: GCA_002018475.1. Taxonomy (NCBI): domain Eukaryota; kingdom Viridiplantae; phylum Streptophyta; class Magnoliopsida; order Solanales; family Solanaceae; genus Nicotiana; species Nicotiana obtusifolia. Next base: position 88,200 of record MCJB01038933.1, on the reverse strand, counting down.
TATTATTATAGGTATTATATAAAAATATGTACGTTCATTTATTATTTAGAAGGGAACAGAGGGAGTGGTAGCTTAGTATGTAAACATGGTCGTATTATACCATTAATATTAAGAAAAATGTTCATGTCTAATAGATTTTCTGACTGATACCACTAATATTCTATCTCAATCGCTCTTTTATTTCTTATTTACATTTACCTGTGTGTCCAGACTTAGATACCAAACTTCGTCGGAGATGAGCATCCTTACTATAGATTAAGGAACGTTTCAAGCAGATATGAAATTAGTTGGTTACTTGACTGCTCATTCTCTAGATTATGCTCAATATCGTGGTTGACTGGTTGGACAAAATCAGGCTAGTTAAAACCAAATTCTTCAAATGCCGAGTTCATTTTATTTTAAATTGAAAGCATAATCAATTCATGTTTAGATGATACGCAATGATGGAGACAACGATAATCAACTATTTGCTACAACGAAGGCAGAAGATGGGTCAACGCTAGACATATAACTGTGAGAATAGCACGGGCTAGTCAATTTTCGAACTGGTAATTGAAAAATAGCAGCGTTTGCAAAGCCATTAAAAAATTACTATTTTGCTGCAACATGGAAAGTTTCAACATAATATACTGGAGATTAGTGCACCTGTGTATGAATTATGCTGGAAGTTCATACACACAAAAAGTTCCAGCATAATATACTGGAGATTAGAGCACCTGTGTATGAATTTCCAGCATATTATGCTGGAAGTCCAGTATATTATGCTGAAAATCCAGTATATTATACTGGAATATTTTCTGAATTTTGAAAAGTGTTTTCGTTTAGATTTATCTTTACATGAAAAGTGGCTAAATTTCGATTACTTTTAAAACTGTGACTATTTTTCAATTACCACTTATATATCAGACTATTTTTGAAGTTCACCCCGCATAACTAGATCATTAGACTTGGACGTGGGTACGAGATGAGACAATAATATGCATTTAACACTTCTTGTGTTAGCTTTTAGCCTGGGCAACAAACAGCAACTTCATGGCAAAGTTCATTCTATTTATATAGAAAATGCTGGTTGAACTGAGCAGAAATTACAACATCATTTTCACCCGTAAAATGGTATAATTGAATTTATACATGGTTTCTAGACAAGTGAATTAATTTTATTCTGAAATAATAAAATAATTGAGGAATTATGCAATACGTAGCCTTGAGATGAAGACGAAATAATAGAAACAACAGTTCCGGGAACAGGGTTTCCAGGCACAACAGCAATGAAATCAAAAAGCAAGAAGATAAGATTGTATTAAGCTTTGAATAGAATGTAGCATAAGTTTGTCAGAAAATTCATGTCTTCTACAATGATAACGGAGCTCACTATTTATAGCTACGTTTAGGGAAGGAGGTTCTAGGATAGTGCCTCTCTTTAATGTCAATTATGAGGGTCATTGATGAAGATGTAACAGTGAACATAAATGCCAAATTTCCTATAACGGGCAATCGTTCTTAATGCCATGGAATATTCTCTATTAAATGCTACCGGGCGAAGAGTATTTATCACATCTTTATGAGCGTTATTCTTTCCGGTGACAAACAGAACAGTTGCCTTCGGTCTTGGCTATCCCCTGTCTTGAGTTCCACATGTCCCTCTTTTAGGTGGCCACATGTCATAGCATACTTTACCCTATACAGATAGATCCCCTGCTTTCCGGGAACACAACTTTGTGTTATCGGAAAGTTGGTAGAAACACTCTTTTGGCGGGAATTACTGTAACTCCTCTGAAGGCTTGTGACGATTGATTAGACGCATGTCTCTTTGCATTTGATGCCCCGAACACGCATCATCCCACGATTCAGCATGACTTTTGCCGATTATCGAGGCAAAAGTCATCAACCTTCTCCCGTATACTCCATAATTTTACAAGCTTCCCTTATTCGGCTTGCGTCCTGCTCTTCATCTTTTCTCTAATTCTCTTCAAGCAAAAATTTCTTCCTTATTCCATACAATGGCTTCTTCCTCAAAGCATACCAGTTCTTCAAAGAACAAGAATAAGGTTGAGGATTCTGCTCTTCCAACAAAGGTCTCCATCATCCCTAGAAGTCTTGTTACCACAAAAGACTTCGAAGAGAAATTTCCTACTACTAACTCTCGTACATGGGCCATCAGAAGGTATCATTCTTCCATCCTTCCTTCTAGCATTCCTACTGTGAAGGAAGATTACCGCTGTCATAATTTGGATATTGTTTCTCATGATCTATCGGAGCGAGTGACCCTACCCAAGGAGGGTTTTACATATTTTTACATGTATCCCTTTGCTTTGGGTGCGTTCTCTTTGAGTGGAGAGCTTGACACTGGTATTGCGGAGTTTTGCCTCCGCTACCAGGTGTGTCTGGCGCAAGTACGTTCTTCTGTGTGGAGGACGGTTGCTTGCCTTTGGCATTTCTGCCAGGAGACGGGAGAAGAGCTAACCTTAGCTCATATGATGAATCTCTATTCTCCAAGATCTTCTCGCGGGGGAATGATAAACTTCTGCAACCGTGGCCACTATGCTCTGTTATCTAGCATGGATGACGACAAGGACCGTGGATAGATGGAACGGTTCATTGCAGTTGCTACCAACGATATCACTCCGGCAACGATTTCATCCTTTCCGGCCGCTTGAAACCGCACTCGTAAGCTCTTTGTTTAATATTTCTTTTATTAAATATTCTTCTATACCAATATTGATCCTCCATCCTTCGTTTGTTTCAGCAGGGTGGTTGAAGGTTTGGACCGGTGGGTCCAGAAGATCTTGGATGTTACGATGCCTGAAACTCGCTTGTGGAAAGAAATGGCCCCTAAATATGGGTGGAAGGCCAAAAATCATAGTAATTAAAACTCATCGTGTTTTAATTTTTCATGTGAAGAACTTGATTAATCCCTTCTACCTTGTCTATGAAATCAGGTCTACCCGCGAGCTCTGTTGCTGTCCTCGACGAGGACATCTTGGCTGATCCTGCTGATGCGGCGAGGCTGCTTCAGGAGGCACTTACTCGAACAGGTATATCCGGGCCTGCTTCGGGTGCAAGTGTATCGTTACGGAGTCCCCGGCCGGAGGGCAAACAACCAAAAAGAAGACGCTCCTCCGCGGTAGGGGAAAAGAATAAGAGGGCGAAGATTGCTGCCCCCGAGTCATCTCCGGTAGTGATGATGACTGGCCCTCCTTCCGGGCCGGTCGTATACAACGTGATGATCGACGATGATGAATAAGCTAATAATAAGGGATCTTCTCTAGAAGACGATGATCCTCATTATCTCAACAGGATGCTCGACCTGTTGAGATTGTTACACCAACCGAGGACGATGTTTCGGCACTTTAGGGAGAGTTTGATTTGGTAGATAATGCCAACTCACGTTTTCGGGCCCCTATTGCTGTGCCCGGTGCTGCATTTGATGCAGCTGCTTTTCACTCGTCAACCCTGTCAGCTTCATCTCCACCTTCGCCAACACTAGCAACTGCCTCATCATTTTCATCCGCATCTATTCTTTCACCAGCAGCTACCACATTACCTCCAGCGGCCACACTTGATCATGAAGGAAGTGTTCCTCTTTTCCAATTCCCAGTTCATGAGAATATGGGGAAAAATTACGCTGCCCCCTTCGGAGATTCGCAAGGGAGGAGGAATGTTACTATTTCGGTCTCCACTTGATGCAACTTGCTATCTCGGCCGGTGGAGCTTGCTAATTACCTGAAGCCTTTGGCTTCAGAGAAGGATTGGGAAAGGATTCAGGCTCTCTTGGGAGATTGCTTGTTGAACAACGCCATGCACAACGCCGCAATGGTATATTCTTTACTTCTTTTGTTGTTTCTACTATTTTTGCATAAACACATATGTTTTTCTCACTTTGTAGGCCAACTTTCTTGCTTTCGAGGGCCTTCAAAGGTTGATTAGAGAAAAGGAGGAACTTACCTCCGAGCGGGATCAACTTTTGGTTGAATAGGATCAAGCCGTTATTTGCCTCTAAGAATTGGAAACTAAGGCTGCCGAGGCTGTTGTGTTGGAAACTCGTTTGCAGCAAAGTGAGCAGGAAGTGGAGACCCTCAGCAAAGAGATTGCCCCGTTGAGGGTCCAATTTGAAGAAGCTAGGGCCAAATGTGCTGAAGTCCATAATGCCATTCTTGTTGCATCCGGTCGTGAGGCTGCCTCTCCTGAAAGATTGAACAACTTAGAGACAGCCTTGAATTCAAGGCTGTAGAGCTTGCTGCTGCAGGGGTGAAATATGCCCAGCTGGAGGAGAAGCACAAGAGGACCATTGAGCAAAATAAGATTTTCAGCTCTACTGTCCGCGAGCTCAATGTTAGCCTCAAGTCCGTTAGATGCGCCCGAAAAAACCTTTCTGCCGAGGTCACCTAACTCAAAGAAGAACTCAAGCGCCGAGCGACTTCCCTCATTGCTGAGAAATGTTGCGATATGTACAGCATGAGGAGGAAAATTTTGGAAGAGGCCAAAGCTGGTATCATTGATTTTGATGCCGAAATTGCTAAGGCCCGTGAGCGTGAGTTAGCTGCTAAAAGTGGTCTCCCAGCGAGGTTTAATGCTCCTGGTCCTTCTGGTTCCGGTTCCGAGTTTTTGAGAACTGAAGAAGAATCGGAGGATGATAATGCTGAAGGCCAAACTGGTGAAGATCAAAATGTTGAGCCATCAGAGGTCCCATCTACTGCTCCCAGAGACGCAGACACTTCTCTTCCCCCGGGTTCCGGAGATACTGCAGTTTAGCTTCTTTTTTTTTCCCAATACTTGTATCTGTGCCGCTTTGGCATGTTATTGTAAATAGAAACATCTTTTTGCTCAAGTATTTATTTGAGTCTTTCTTTTGTTTGAATATTCATGCAAGTCTTTAACTTTTGCATTTTTTCCTTTTGCTTAAGAGTTTTGCGCAAGTTTTTCTGTTTGCGTCTTATTATGTAAAGCCTTGGGTTTATTTTCCCCGAAAGCATTTTGGCTCTAGGTATCAACCCCTTTTCGTGAGGGCTTTTATAAGTATTTGCACAAGTTTATTTTTGCGTCCTTCGTATAGAGCTTCGGGTGTATTTTTCCCGAAGACATTTTGATTCTGAGCATAAATTCTTCCGAAACCAACCCTTTAACGTGAGGGTTTTTATAAGAGAGGGCCCTCTTATGTTTACGTTGCTCTTAAAGACGAAGTCCCCTGTTCATTACAGCACTAGCATTTGAAGTACTTGTTTAACTTTCATGACAAAGTTAAATCATCGTTCAGACAAGAAACAGGATAAAAACAAAAGGATTTCATTTCACTTTATTTCTTCTACTTTCAAAAAGTACATAAGCATTTGCTACGCTGAAAAGAAATTGCTATTACTTGTGGCTAATTTGTACAACTTATTTTTACGGGGCTGTCCGTGCAATCCCCGGTCCCGATGATACAATTATGTTGTCGATTTTTCGTTCCCGGTTGACGTGGCAGTCATTGTTTCTTCATATCGTTCCCCCCAGTGTTCGAATGCGAAGAATGCAAATTAGAACACTGGAAGTCTTGTATCTTCGAAGATTCCACCAATGAATTGCTAGATAATCCTTAACTCGGTAATATACTTTACTTCCCCTCAGGAATTTATGCTATCGAGCGAAGGACTATATAACAACCTTATAGTGGTTTGCGCTCATGAACGGTTAGGAAACCTTTGCTCAATAGCAAACTTAACTTCCCAGTGGGAATTTGATATAGAGCAAAAGATTATCTAATCGTCCACGAGTGGATCTTTGCTTGTGTGCCTTGCTATTAAAGGTCTTATTGCTGCTGTCTTCGTAGTATGCTTTCTGTGCTTGAGATAATCGATGATTTCATTTCTCCCGTCCCAGACAAAATTAGTCGTATTTACCTCATAGTAACCATCTATATCCAGGACTGAGTTCATCAATTGTACTACCGTCCTGGACTCTGATCCCTTTATTCGCGTCGATGATCCAAGGTTAGCCAATGCGTCTGCTTTTGCATTATCTTCCCTCGGGTATGAGTAATCGACCACTCACGAAATTGCGCCAATAGAGCTTGTACCTTTACCACGTATTGTTGCATGCACTCCTCTTTGGTTTCGAAGATCCCGTAGACCTAATTTACCACCAGTTGTGAGTCGCATTTGATTTGATGACCTCGGAGTCAAGTCCCCTGGCCAATTCGAGCCCTGTAATCAAAGCTTCATACTTTGCTTCATTGTTAGTTAAAGGGACCGTTCTAATGGCTTGCATTAGGGTTTCCCCTGAAGGCGTTATTAAGACTATACCAAGCCCGGACCATTTTACGTTGAAAGCTCCATCCGTAAATAAGGTCCAAACTCCTGATGTTGATTCCGACACCATTACTGCCTCCTTGGTTCCCAGAGGTAGTAATCTTGGACTGAAATCGGCCATGAAGTCAGCCAAGAATTGCGACTTAATTACAGTCCTTGGTTTATATTCTATGTCGAACTCACTCATTTCAACGGCCCATTTGGCCAATCTACCCCAGAGCTCGGGTTTATGGAGGATGTTCCGCAAAGGGAAAGTGGTCACCACGGCTATCGGGTGGCATTGCAAGTAGGGCCTCAACTTTCGATCGGCGACTACGAGAGCTAAGGCCAGTTTCTCCAAATGTGGGTAGCGAGTTTCTGCTCCCGTTAAAATTTTACTAACATAATAAGTGGGAGATTGCGTACCTTCCGAGACCGCGAGGTAGACTAACAATGTTCACCTTCTTTTGGTTTTGAAAGCAATGGAGGGCTTGACAAGTACTTTTTCAAATCCCCTAAAGCCTGCTGGCACTCCGGGGTCCATTCAAAATTATTTTTCTTTTTGAGCAGTGCGAAGAAATGATGACATTTTTTGGATGACCAGGAATTGAACTTGCTCAAAGCTGCCAATTTCCCCAGGAGCCTTTGGACTACCTTCACATTTGACAATTGGTTCAGGATGTCTTCTATAGCTTTAATCTTATCGGGGTTTACCTTAATTCCCCTTTGCGATACCAAAAATCTCAGAAACTTACCAGAGCTGACCTCGAACGCGCATTTCTCGAGGTTAAGTTTCATATTATGCTTCCTTAGGATGTCAAAAGTTTCTTGCAGATGTTTAAGGTGATCACCTGCATTCAAAGACTTAACGAGCATATCGTCTATACAAACTTCCATAGTGTTTCCTATTTGATTTTCAAACATCCTGTTCACGAGCTGTTGATAAGTGGCTCCGGCGTTTTTTCAATTTGAAGGGCATCACATTGTAGCAATATGTACCAAATTTTTTTATAAACGAAGTTTTTTCCTGATCCTCCGAGGTCATCTTAATTTGGTTGTACCTTGAATAAGCATCGAGGAAACTCATTAACTCGTGCCCGGCAGTGACATCAATCATTTGATCGATGTTTGGCAGTGGGAACGAGTTATTTGGGCATGCCTTATTAAGATCATTATAATCTGCACACATGCATAATTTATTGTTCTTCTTAGAAACTACTAGTACATTGGCTAACCAATCTGGATATTTTACCTCTCGGATCGAACCGATATTAAGTAAGCAGTTACCTCTTCTTTGACGAATTTATTCCTGGCTTCAGCAATAGGGCATTTTTTTTGTCTTACCGGAGGTATGGTCGGATCCAAACTTAACTTGTGTATGACCAACTTTGTCGGGATGCCTGTATACGACCATGCAAAATAATCGGCATTAGATTTAAGGAATTTAATAAAGTCAGACCTGAGCTTCGGGTGCAGTCCTGTCCCCAAGTAGAACTTCCTTTCTAGGAATTCTTCGAACAATGCAACTTGCTCAAGCTCTTCCGCTGCGGATTTCGTTGCATCCCTCTCTTCTGAAACCTAGAAATATCTCGGAACCTGATAATATTCTGACGCCTTTGCCCCCGGGCTAACTTCATCTAGTTTGGGAGTAGGTGTCGGTTCTTGTAATTGCTATGCCGCTCGTTCCTTTCCTTTTCTACTGGAGATCGAAATCCCATTCATCTCCATTGCCGCTGGTTGGTCACCTCTTATCTGCTTAATTCCTTCCGGTGTTGGAAACTTCAGCAATTGATGATATGTTGATGGTATATACTTTCATCTCGTGCAACCATGGCCTTCCCAAAATGATGTTATATCCCATATCACCATATACCACTTCGAAGAGAGTTGTTTTCATTACTCCTTCGGCATTTGTGAGTAATAAAATTTCTCATCGGGTTGTCACACTCGCGAGGTTGAATCCGGCGTGGAGCTTTGTGGCCGGAATAATACTTCCGGTGAGTTAGCTTGCTCCAATACTCTCCATTGTATGATATTAGCCGAACTTCCTGGATCCACTAGAACACATTTAATCTTAAAATCTAGCATATTTAAAGAAATTACCAGTGCGTCATTGTGTGGTAGCAACAATCTGTCTATGTCCTCCTCCGTAAAAGTGATATTGTCTTACCGGAGCCTTTTTATATGGGTTATTGATACTTTCGTCTTTTTTGCTGCCGAAAAGGTGACCCCGTTGATCTCGTTCCCTCCGAAGATCATGTTGATCGTTTGGCACGGGGATCTTCTCTTTCTTTTGAGGGTTTCGCATTGTCCTGATTATGACCATAATTGTTCTTAGCTCGATCACTCAAGAATTCTCTGAGGTGACCATTCTTGAATAATGTTGCCACTTCTTCCCTGAGGTGTCGGCAGTCCCCTGCCCGGTGGCCATTCGTCCCATGGTATTCACACCATAAGTTGGGATCCTTCTAGCTGGGATCAGATTTTATTGGTTTCGGGAACCGTGCTTCTTTGATGTTTCTCATGGCTGACACCAACTCCACTATACTGACGCTGAAGTTGTATTCTGATAACTTGGGGTAAGAAAGATCCCGTGACCCTGACGCTTCTTTAACTTGTAGTGATCTATTGTTCCGACCGCGATCAGTCCTTCTGTCAGCAGCGAACCTGTCTACTGTCCAGAAGCCTCTGTCATGGCCTTCGGTCCGTTCGTAGGGAAAAAATCAGCCTCTCGAAGTCCGTCTGTCCCTGTCGTAGTCGTCTTTTGATTTTTCTCTGTTATTCTCCCGTCCTTCGGTCGACGATGAAAAACCAACTCGATCATCTTTGATCCTTATCTTTGACTCGTACCGGTTGTGGACATCCGCCTAAGTATTTGCTCGAAACTCAAGTAGGCTTTCCTTCAGTTTCCGGCATGCGTCTGAACTTTTCGGATTCAATCCGTTGGTGAATGCTTCAGCTGCCCATTCATCCGGGACAGTTAGGAGCAATATTCTCTCCTTCTGAAATCAAGTAACGAATTCTCGTAGTAACTCGGACTCTCCTTGCGCAATCCTGAATATGTCAGCCTTTCGAGTCTGTATTTTTCTGGCCTCGGCGTGAGCCTTGTTGAAAGAGTCCGCGAGCATCTCAAAGGAGTCTATGGAATTCTTGGGTAACGGTGAATACCACGTCAAGGCTCCCCTCGTGAGAGTTTCTCCAAATTTCTTCAGCAAAACAGATTCAATTTCGTGAGGAGCTAAATTATTTCCCTTCACCACCATTATGTAGGTGGTAATGTGCTCCTGAAAGTCTGAAATTCTGTCATACTTTGGCACTTCGGGCATTTTGAATCGCTTTGGGATTACTTCTGGTGCCGCACTTGGCTTGTATGGCAATTGGGTATACTTCTTTGAGTCCGAGTCTTTCAACACTGGTGGCGTGCCCAGAATTTGGTCCATGCGGGCATTCACTCCCCTCATAAACCGTAAAAGTTCATTCTTGAAAGGATCGTTCTCATTATTGAGGCCGAATCCACCCCTCAGCCCCATCGGAGCCAACTTCGCCCCTAGGAGTGTTGTTGTCGACCCTCTGCGTTGTTTGATTAGTGGGAGCACCAGGAGGAATCATATCTTGTATATTCGCATTGTTCGAAGCCCCCGACAGTGCCTGCTTCAACTCTGTCATAACCTTATCCTGTCACGTGAGATGGCCTAGAATGATCACTGTTGCTCTTGCAAGACCCTTACCGTGTCAACGACATGTTCCTCCTCTGCATCATCGAGAGTTGTCTCCTGAACATGTCGAGGATATTGCCTGTCATGCTCCGGTGTGGTGCCATTCCCCTCATTGTGGGTGTCACTGATTGAGTCCTCGAATCACGGGATTGTGCGTGCTGTTAACAGCGTTATGTGCCATTTCTTATGATTTTTTCTAAGACAAAATAATCAAAACACGTTAGTAATAAAGGCAAGGATCAATTTAATTGCACGACTGTCTAGGCCCCACGGTGGGTGCCAAACTGTTTACCCGTAACACAATACAGTTGAATTTATATGTGAGTTCTAGACAAATGAATTAATTTGATCCCGAAATAATAAAATAATTAAAGAATTATGCAATACTTAGCCTTGAGATGGAGACGAAATATTAGAAACAGCAGTTCCGGAAACAGAGTTTCCGGGCACAACAACAATGATATCAAAAAGCAAGAAGATAAGATTGTATTAAGCTTTGAATAGAATGTAGCATAAGTTTGTTTGAAAATTCGTGTCCTCCACAATGATAACTGAGCTCACTATTTATAGCTACATCTAGGGAAGGAGGTCCTAGGATCGTGCTTGTCTTTAATGTCAATTATGAGAGTCATTGATGAAGATGTAACGGTGAAGATAGCCAAATTCCCTATAACGGGTAATCATTCTTAATGTCACGGAATATTCTCTATTAAATGCTACCGAGCGAAGAGTATTTATCACATCTTTATGAGCGTTATTCTTTCCGGTGACAAACGGAATAGTTGCCTTCGGTTTTGGCCATCCCCCGTCTTGGGTTCCACGTGTCCATCTTTTGGGTGGCCACATGTCATGGTATATTTTACCCTATACACATCGTTTGGTAATTGCAAGATCAATCACTGTTATTTCTGCTCTACCTCAATGCAAAATTTGATAGAAGGACCTCAATATTTGAGATTACACCTATAATTTTTCTTACATGACTTCAGAGAAAGTTTTCAAAGGTTGTATCTTATTGCGTAAATTAGATAGCGAAACACTTTTGAACAAACTAAGCAACTCATTTAAGTCTTGATATTAGCTTGTGAGGCTTGTTCATGATAGACTAGTCTTGGTAGAAATCCAAGTGTAAAAGGATCTTTTAAGCTTTATTTTCTGGTCCAATTGATCTCAACGTTGACGTAATATACAATTCCAGATAGTAGGCACAACAAAAGTGACTCAAGTCACCTCATACTTCCCTCATATGCAGCCGAAAGAAAAGAGTTTTGCGCTTTTGGTCCTTGAAAAATAGGATGAAATGTGCCACTTCAAATACATTGTAGGGCTAAAAGTGCTACTTGTGAAAATGAAGGAGTCGACTGTCCAGTGCTAAGTAATGAGCCAGCTGCCAAGTTAGTTAGGACAGCTGGCAGAGTTAGTTGATGCTGTTAGACGTAGTTACCAATAGTTAGTGATCTTAGCTTAATTAAGTAGTGGTTAGCTATGTCTATAAATACAGAGTTTGTGTGTGTTATTGTTTACGATAATTGAATATACAGAAAAGTTCCTTTATTCATTTCTCTCTCCTCCTTCTTCTTCCTTGCACGATACTGTTACATTGCTTCATTAATTGAGGCCATGACCTAGCTCAATTCAAGCTCAATTCACATGGTATCAAAGAAGTGGTGATTGGGAGTACACGAACACTGCAATTTTATTGTCAATTCTAGTAATTGATCTTCCTCTTAAGCTCAACGATGGGAGACGGTAAGATCGATCACACTCATCTACTATTTCTTCATCCTTCTGACACGCAGAGGTTGGTTTTGAATCTAATTCAACTCACAGGATCTAAAAATGACGGATTGTGGCAGAGAACTATGCGAATTGCACTTCTAGCTAAACTGAAATTAGGGTTCGTGATTGGTACTTGTAAAAAGGATTCCTTCTTAAAGGAACTACATGAGGAATGGGAGACATGCAATGTAATTGTCCTCTCTTGGATCATGAATACAATATCGTAGAACCTAGTTAGTGGAATTGCTTATGCATCTCATGCTCATTTAGTTTGGAAGGACTTAAAGGAGAGGTTGGATAAGGTTAATCGTGTAAGGATCTTCCAATTGCAGAGAGAAATCGTAACAATGTCACAAGGAACTGATTTTGTGGACACCTATTTTACAAAGCTGAAAGAGTTATGATCAGAGTATGATGCCTTAGTGCCTTCACCTGGATGTGACTGTGTGAAATCAAAGGATTATATCGTGCATCTTCATCAGCAGAGGTTGCTTCAAGTTCTGAGTGGTCTCAATGAATCATATAATCAAGCAAGGAGACAAATCCTAATGAAGACAACAGAACCAACACTGAATCAGGCTTATGCTCTGATTATTGAAGATGAGAGTCAGAGGTCAAGTCCATATCTAGCCCTAGCTGTTAAAGCAGATGCAAATGTTATGCAGGCTGGTCGAGGGACAATTCCTAAAGGAGAGCCAATTGCCATGCAAGCTGGTAGAGGACAACCCTATAAAGGGAAGAAACCTTTCATGAGATGTGACTATTGTCATAAGAATGGGCATTTAAAGGAAAATTGCTTTAAATTGATAGGGTATCCAGGACACTTTAAGGCAAAAAGGCAGGCTGTGGCTAACCGCGCTACTGGTGTTCTTGAACATGAACAACAGATGAATGAAGAAAAAGGAGCAAGCTATGATCAAATAGCAGGGCACTTCTTCATTGAGGATCAATACAGGCAAATACTGAATATGCTGAATAAGGATACTTCTGTACCACAAGTAAATATGACCGGTATTTATCTCTAATGACTAATTACTCTAATAGTGAGTGGATAGTTGATTCTGGTACAACTCATCACATAGTTGCTTCACTAGACTTACTGCATTTTAAAACTAAGTTGAACGGTGAACAAAAAGAACAGGTACAATTGCCTACTGGTGAGAGAACTGACATTACACATACTGGTAGTGCAACCATTCTTAAGGATTTGGATGTGAAAAATGTGCTATTTGTTCCAGACTTCAAATTTAATTTGCTGTCTGTGTCCAAACTCACAAAAGAACTCTGCTGCTCAGTTTATCTGTATCCTGACTTCTGTGTATTTCAGGACCTTTGGAGTGGCAGGGTGAGGGGGATTGTAAGGAAAAAGAGGTCTATATGTGGTGAAGGATGCACACATAGCAAAAGTGTTGCAGGAGATATCAGCAGCCACCACTCAAAAGCCAGAATTTGATGGTCATCTTTGGCATCAAAGATTAGGACATGCCTCAGTTAGCACAATGAAGCATATCAAGTCTTTTCAGCATGCAACAGTAGATCTAAATGTAAATAAGGATAGTTCAGTTTGAACTTTGGCTAAACAAAGTAGGTTGGCCTTTCCTAGAAGTTGTTCTAGAAGTGTTAGTCCTTTGCTATTGTTACATATGGATATTTGGGGTCCTTATAAGTTCCCTACACATGATAGGAAGCATTTTTTCTTGATCATTGTGGTGATCATTCAAGATATACTTGGGTCAATTTGCTGCAATTAAAGAGTGATGTTATAGTAATATTGCAGAAGTTTCTTTCTATACTCCGAACACAGTTCAATGCAATTGTTAAGACCAACAGAATAGACAATGGAGGAGAATTTTTTAATAAACAATGTAGTAACTTGTTTGATCACTATGGTATAGTACACCAACGTAGCTGTGCATACACACCCTAGCAAAATGGGGTGGTAGAAAGGAAACACAGACACATTCTTGACACAGCAAGGGCACTATTTCAAGCTAATGTGCCAACCAGATATTGGGGATAATGCATAACTACTGCTGTATATCTTATCAATAGGCTTCCTACTGTTGTTCTGGATGAAAAAACACCTTATGAGTTGTTGTATCATACACAACCTTCAGTCAACCATTTGAGAGTATTTGATTGCCTCTGCTATGCTACTTCTTTGGTGCATGGAAATAAATTTTCAGTAAGAGCAAATCAACAGTCCATCTTGGGTACTCAGAAACTCAAAAAGGTTACAAGCTGCTGGATCTCTCTACTAACCAGTTTCTTGTTTGCAGGGATGTTGTGTTTAAGGAGCACTTATTTCCTTTTGTTCAGCCTTCCTTATGGAAACATCCGATGGTCCATGATAGGAGGAGTGTGCAAGTTAATCATGAACCATTTCCAGCTGATCTTGACTTCCTACAATAAGAAGATCATGAAGGCATTGAACCTGCATCAACTTCTCATCTACAAGAAGCTGTAGTTTCACCAATAGTGGATTCAACTCCAATTCCAATTCCTAGTGTGGATAATGTACCTACTGAGGAAGTGCAGAATGGGCATGCAACAAATGAGTATACACAAGGAGAAACAAGTACAACACCAAGCTTATATGACATTGTAAGTGAGAAGAGCATGATGCAATGTAATTGCCACAAGATGTAGACACATTACCAGAGATAGAGCCTGCTCTTGCAAGTGAAGAACCAAGAAGATCTAGCAGAACGTCAAACAACCCTTGTGGTTGAAGGATTATGTAACACAAAAGAAGGCTAATGGAACAACACTGTATCCTCTATTAGACCACTTAACATATAGCAGGATGTTGACAAAGATTTATAGCAAATATCTCTTCATTGACAGAACCTTAGAGTTTTGCAGAAGCATCTAAAGACAAAAGATGGGTGGAAGCAATGTAGCTGGAGATTAAGGCCTTAGAAGATAACAAGACTTGGGAGATAGTAGACTTGCCTAAAGGAAAGAACAACATTGGCTCAAAATGGGTGTACAAGATAAAGTTCAAAGCAAATGGAGAAGTTGAAAGATTCAAAGCTAGATTAGTGGCCAAGGGGTACAGTCAAAAGGAAGGTCTGGATTATTATGAGACCTTCTCACCAATTGCCAAAATGGTAACTGTGAGAGCAGTCATTGCAGTGGCAGCCTTAAAGGGATGGAACATGTACCGACTGGATGTTCAAAATGCATTTCCAAGGAGACCTATATGAAGAAGTGTATATTGAACTACCTTAGGGCTTCAGAAGACAGGGGAGACAAAAGTTTACAAGTTAGTGAAATTCTTGTATGGCTTGAAGCAGGCCTCAAGACAATGGAACATCAAAGTTACTGAAGCTTTTCCGGATGCAAGCTATAGTCAGAGTCTCTATGATTACTCATTATTCACAAAGAAAAAGGGAACATAATTTGTAGCTGTGTTGGTGTATGTTGATAACTTACTCATCACAGGAAATAATGAGGAATTTATTCAGGAGACAAAGAATGTTTTAAACATGAAGTTCAAAGTGAAGGATCTTGGAGAATTAAGGTATTTCCTAGGGATAGAAGCCATGAGATCCAATCAAGGGATCTTGTTGAACCAGAGGAAGTATGCACTTCAACTGGTGTCTGATCTAGGTCTGGGAGCAACAAAGCCAGCAACCACTCCACTTGATATGAATCAAAAGTTCACCTCAATTGAATTTGATAGACATGTTGAAATAGCTGGAGATGAAATGTTGGCAGACATTTCAACTTATCAGAGGTTAATTGGCAGGTTGATATACGTAACAATCACTAGGCCGGATATCATATTTACTGTGCAGATATTGAGTCAATTCATGCAATCACCTAAGCAGTCCCACTGGGAAGCAACAGTAAGGGTAGTGAAATACATCAAACAGAACCAGGAATGGGGATTCTGATGAGTAGCAGGCATGCAAACAGTCTGGTTTGTTACTGTGATGCAGATTGGGCATCATGCCCTAACACTAGAATATCAGTGATTGGGTTTGTGGTGAAATTTGGAGACTCATTGGTGTCTTGGAAGTCAAAGAAGCAACAAACAGTTTCTAGAAGCTCAGCAGAAGCAGAATATAGAAGCTTAGCAGCAACTACTGCAGAAATTGTATGGTTACTGGGACTGTTTGCATAGCTCAATGTATATATCAAGCAACCAGTGGATACAATGTGTGATAGCAAGCTGCTTTACAAATTGCAGCTAATCCCATATTTCATGAAATGACTAAGCATATTGAAATAGATTGTCATTTTGTTAGGGATAAGATCAAGGAAGGAAGAATCAAGACACACCACATTGGAACAAAGGATCAGCAGGCAGACCTATTGACTAAAGGGTTGGGAAGAATACAACATGAATATCTACTGGGCAAGCTGGGAATTCTCAACATCTTACACCCTCCAGCTTGAGGGGGAGTGTGAGAATGAAGGAGTCGACTGTGCAGTGCTAAGTAATGAGCCAGCTGTCAGGTTAGTTAGGACAACTGGCAGAGTTAGCTGATGTTGTTAGAGGTAGTTATCAATAGTTAGTGATCTTAGCTTAATTAAGTAGTGGTTAGCTATGTCTATAAATACAGAGTTTGTATGTGTTATTGTTTACAATAAGTGAATATACAGAAAAGTTCCTTTATTCATTTCTCTCTCTTCCTTCTTCTTCCTTGTACGATACTGTTACATTGCTCCATTATTGGAGGTCATGACCTAGCTCAATTAAAGCTCAAGTCACATAGGGTATCATAGGGTAGGGGGACCAAAAGCAATATCACATAGTTGACACAGTCCTGAACATAACCGAACTCCAGGTGAAACTAACTTTGACTAGGATTCTATTTGCAGGCTCAGTTTAAAAGTTTCATGTCCACATTAATTGGCACATAACATTTGATCTTGAAGTCCTGCCACTCTATTTTTGTAAAAGCAAATTATTGGGAGGGGCCATATGGAGATGGATGTCTACCAGAATTCCCAACCAGACTACTAGAATGTTAGGCACACAAAAAGCACAGGAGTTGACACATTATGCTTCATAGTAGAAGTAAGATGTTTGCTAACTATAATGTAGCAAATCAGGAATAGTTCTGAAAATGCAGTTTCACTTCTTTATCAGGAGTTACTTTTCTGGATGTGCCATTTTATTATAATAGTGATGTTAAACTTAGGTGTATGAATCACCAACTAACAAGAGTACATAATTTGCAATTGTGTTCTGCTGCAAGATTGGTCTGGATGTGCTGCCCTAATGCTTAATAATACCCCCTCTAAGAACACAGAAGACCTGATCTTATTCTAGAATATCTTTTAGATTAGAAATCTCAGAAACCTTGAACTTGTTTTTAACGTTTTCCTTCTGACAAAATGAAAGATTTATACTGACCAATAAATGATGGAACAAATACTTATGTCATGGAGAGATGTGTTTCAGTATTAGGTGTTTACAGTATATCAAGCTATCTAATCTTAGCAGTTAAAGGATAAAGTAAAAGCACATACTCCCTCCCTTCCAGTTTATGTGAACCTATTTTCTTTTTGGTCCGTTCCAAAAATAATGACCCTTTTCTAAATTTGAAACAATTTAGCTTGAACTTCCAATTCTAGCATTAATGAGAAGCTTTTATAACCACCTAAATACTCTTGACCCTTTTTGACTTATTTAAGACCACAAATTTCAAAAGTCTTCATTTTTTCTTAAACTCCATTTCCAGTCAAACAGGTTCACATAGATTGAAACGGAGGAAGTATCAATTAATTATGATTAAGTGATAAACGTGTATATTAAAATACATCTTGCATTTATTGATTAGATGTAAACACCAAGTGTGAATAGGTTTTTACCCATAGTCAAGTGATAAGTAAAACAACTTCTTGATAATGACAATTACTATGAACATAGGCGGATCCAGGATTTAGAGACTCCGAGCGCCACAAATTTTGAACATAGCCATGTTACAATTTACATTATTTAAATAGGGTATAAATTTAATCGGTTTAGTTTATTTGGATTTTGGTTCGGGTTATTCGTCTTTAAGGTTAATATAGACAAATCAATCGAGCAAAAAAAATATTGAATAATTATAATAACTTGAAAAAAGGCATAAGATTCAACTGGAATATGCATTTTGTTCAAGAAAAAGGCTCGTTATCAATTTATATTTAGATACTCAAGGCAAAAACTTATACTAATAAGTCTAAATATTAAAACAGAAGTAAGCTTACATACATTATTCAATTTACTATTTTTTATAAAAATTAAGCTCACTCGATATTATATACAATTGTCCTACTTTAGAGCATTTTGATAACCAAATAAACTTTCATCCTTGATTAGAACCATAACTTATTTAAGGATTTCTATTTATATTTTTTGGTTTCGGCAAATAGATTTACGGAGTTGTGCTCCTGGAGAAAAAATAATAATTTTTTAATCATCTATTCATAAATCAAGGAGGAGTTGGGAAAGCGCAATAGTGGGTATTTTTTTTTCACGAGGAAAAAAAAGATTCGTGAAAGAATTTTTTTAATATATTTTATATTTAATGTTTAAAGTTAAAAAAGGAGAAAAGAAATTTTAAAACGAACTAATAAAACCAAAGAAGAAACAAAGGAATTTGTAGCGGTTAAATGCACCAAAGGCTTCTAAAAAAATTTGTGCCAATCTAGACTCGATCTCCAGCCGCAGGGGTGGAAATGACAGTGCCTTTCCGGTGGCACCTTGAATCCTTTTGTTACTGGGGGTGCCACTTAAATTATTTGTATACCTTCCTTCTATATATACTTTTGCATAGTCTCGGCCAAACCTTGCGGGTGGCATACCACCCCATCCCTTACACATAGATCCGCCCTTGACTATGAAGATGATTACTATGAGACTTGTGGAGAAGAATGTGAGTTTAAAAGACACATGCTTCTAACAATCACAATAAAGACGGTGATGCTTCAAGGTATGATTCTTCTACATACTCTCTTGTGATGAACATAATAATGAAAAAAGTGATTATGAGCTTGATGATGAAACTACTAGGGATATTCTTAATTATTTTTCCTTTTAATGAAGACAAGCTCCCTGCAAGCTGTAAGGGTGGGTTAGGGGAGGGGGGCTCTTGAGGTATCCAAACTCACTTAGAGACAAGACACAATGACTTGGGGAAATTTCACTCGAAAAGATTATCCAAGAGATCAATTTTTAAAGGTGTCACCCTCTTTCTCTAGAATATTCTTTTATAATGAAAATCTTAGAAACGTTGAATTTCTTTTTAAGGTTAAGTTAAAACTCTGGTTGGCTAACACCTTGCTGAATGATTTGCTAAATTAATAGATTTAAAATGCTTAAAGACAGAATATTAATTTATCATGTGTTACAAAATAACCACAGTAAACACACACTAAGGTTATAATTCCACTCAATTGAAGTACATTTTTCTTTGATGTATTTGTCATAAACTGTACCTTTATATTGAATGAGCACGTGTAATTATTAGCTTATGTACTTACCGTGGTTGTTTTATGACGCACAGTTAATTGATGTTATGTATTTAAGCATTTTTAAGTCTATTAAGTAAGCTTGTTTAAGCAGATCATTCAACAACTGAAGTTTTAATTTATCAAGCATTGATAGAAACCTTAAAAAGAAGTTCAAGGTTTCTGGGATTTTCACTCTAAGAGAATATTCTAGAGAAAGCGCAGGTGGGTGAAACCTTACATAATTGATTCTCTAGAATATTCTTTTAGAATGAAATTTCCCCAAGCCATTCAGTCTTGTTTCTAAATAACTTTGGAAAACTCAAGAGTCCTCCCCTCTTTGCAATTTGCATGAGGCTTGTCTTCGTTAAAAGAAAAGCAAATAAGAAGGCCAGCAAGAATATTCTATAATAGTTTCCTAATCATCATCATCATGCTCAGAACCAATTTCTTAATGATTATGTTGACCACAAGAAGAGTATGTTGAAGAATCATACCTTAAAGCATCATCATCTTCATAGTCATTGTTAGAAGCATAAGCGTCTTCACACTCACATTCTTCTCTACAAGCCCCATAGCCATCATCTCTATAGTAATCATCATCAAGAAGTTGAGTACTAATCACTTGTATATGGGTAAAAACTTATCCACACTTGGTGTGTATCTAATCATAAAATGCAAGACGTATTTTTAATATACACATTTGTCACTTAATCATTGTTAAGTCATAGTTAAGTGACATGGTGCTAAGATTTTAAATAGCATCGTCAGGTGTAAACACCTAGTATACTCTCCATGAGCTTTCTTAACCATGACTCTTAAGATAGTTCAACACTCAGACATATAGTAAAATCATCAAACTTAGATGTGGGTATGAGACGGTACAATAATATATTTAACACTTTCTAGCTTTTAGCTTGGGCAGCAAACAGCAACTTCATCGCAAATTTCATTTCACTTAGCTATAGAATACTGGTTGAACAGAGCAGAGCTCTTCAATAACAACATTCTTTTGGAGTTGCAAGCTCAATCACTGATATTTCTGTCCACTACGAAAATTTGACCGAGAATGACCTCCAGATTTGAGATTACACTTATAATTCTTCTTACAAGACTTCAGAAAGTTTTCAAAGGTTGCATCTTATTGTTCCAATAATTAATGAGCCAGCAAAGTTGAGGTTATGCATAACCAGTGACCTAAGCAAGCAGTAGAGAAACGCTTCTGGACAAACTTAGCAACTCAATCAAGTTTTGATATTAGCTTGTGAGAATAGATTAGTCTTAACAGAAATCCAAGTGTAAGAGATCATTTAAGCTTCATTTTCTGGTCCAATTGATGTCAATGTTGAATTAATATTAAAATCCAGATATTAGGCACAACAAAAGTGACTCGAGTCACACATACTTGCCTCATATGCAGCCAAAAGAAAAGAGCTTTGCGCTTTTGGTCCTTTGAAATAGGATAAAATGAGCCACTTCAAGTAAATTTAGGGCTAAAGTGCTACTAGGGTATCACAGGGTATGGGGACCAAAAACAATATCACATAGTTGACACAGTCCTGAGCATAACTTTAACTCCAATTCAAGCCAAGTTTGACTAGGATTCTATTTGCAGGCTCAATTTAAAAGTTCCATGTCCACATTAATTGGGTCATCACATTTGATCTCAAGTCCCACCACTCTATTGCTATAGAAGTAAATGGATGTGTAACACAATTCGCAATCAGATTGCTAGAATGTTAGGCACACAAAGAGCAGAAGAACTTGGAGACATTATGCTGTAAGTAGAAGTACGACATTCGCTAACTTTTCTGAAGCAAATCAGGAATAATTCAGAAAATGCAGTTTCATTTCTTTCTAAAAAGTTACTTTTCTTGATCTGTCATTTTATTACAATGATGAATTTAACCTTGGTATATGAATCTCCAGGTAACTGAAGTAGAAAATTTTCAATGTGGGCTGCTGCAGGTTTGGTTTAGGTGTGCTGCCCTAATGCTAAGTACTACCCCCTCTAAGAACACCAAAGACTCACATTCTATACAACATTGAAACCTTCATGATTGATTAACAGACTTTTTTCTCAAACTGATCGTCTAGAACCTACTAGAAGATAAATTATTAAAAGTTACAGAAGTGAACTGGATGGAAATGGTGAACATATTCCTTTTGATATCAGCTAAAGAAGAATGCTACCCTGACCTGCATTACTGAATACCATAAACAATAATTTTGTTTTCCAATATCATGAGTTTGCATTTCCAAAATCCATGTACCTGTACATATATCTGATACTTAGTGTCATTCCAGCGGTGGACTTTCCTCGCCAAACCATCTCGGGGGATCGAAGCCAGATCCTCCTGTCATGTTTGAAAATACATGAGTGACATACTATGATATTACTCCAAGACTTATCAACAAAACTAATAGTATCTCACTCAAAGCTAAGAATAGCTCCTGTAGAGCTTCAGAGTGACCTCAGAATTTTAAGCCAACAATGAAACATCATTTTACCTAGAGGGTTACAGCGACAAAGACGCCACGCTGTCAAGATTGTCCCTTTAACAACACCATATTTCTTGTAAGCGATCATGGAGTATTCACTGCATGTTGGTACATAGCGACAACTTTTTGGCATTATTGGTGAGATTTCCCCTGCTTAATAGTCAATGGTTACACATTTCCTCCTGGTCTTTATGATATAAACATAAGAATCAAAATAGCTCAACAGAATCAGGAAAACTAAAATGTCACATTTTAGCTAAAGCATACCAAGAACTTACTTTTATAGAACTTGAGCATTGATAATGCAGCTTTGACCCCCAGATTATCTTCTTCATCATCTGAATCCAAAAGGCAAGCACCAAATTTAACCATGATTATATTAAGGTAAACAAACACCTTAATTTAAAGTAAATTTATAAAATATAGGGTGTTTAGCTTTATGAATGGCCATTAACTTTTTTTTATAGCACAAAAGACATTAGATTAACGAAAGGTCAGTCAACTTCACAAAAGTATGAAAGTCACTAAACTATTTTTTGTAACAAAAAAAATGACTTAGCTTTACCTAAGTATCACATAAAGTCACTAGGAGGAAACAAATGAGACATTTTTTGTGATTCTTAGACAAGTTGGGTGACTTTTGAGTCACATATAATTATTTAGCGAGAATCTGTATATTCAGGCAAAGTTAGTGATTTTCTCGTCACAAAAATAGTTTAGTTACTCTAGATAATGTAAAAAGTTGAATGAGCATCAATGAAACTAGTATTAATAGTTGGGGACAGCCGGATACCTTGAGAATTGCTTCCGCCGGAATCTGACCCACTAACGATGCATAGGGCCCGACTCTGCCGCCTATATTTCTACAAGAAAATAGGGAAAGTCTACATTATATTAATTGAAAATTGAGAAGGTAAGAATTGGAGTTGCGAAAAGGAAGGTACTTTTCTCAAAGGAAAGAAAAGATTTGATTGCTGCTTCCTGTAAGCTGATAAATGGAGCTGGAATCTGTTGGAGAAAAGGGTTTGTTGCTGGCTAGGGACAAAGCTAGCGCCATTGATGAAGAGCTTTGAAGGCATTTGAACGGATGGCTATAACTTGTTTGTTAATTACTCCTTTAATTTAATTTGATAAGAAAAAAGTTTACTTATATAGACCGAGATGACGCCATAATTTTTCTTTTTACATCATCAATCAGATCTTTTGGAAGATTGTATCATTAATCTTTTATAACAAAAATTGATATTAAGGGTGAGCTGATAATGTACAAATTTTAAAGCGAACTGATATTGCCGGATGGTACAAGTCCAGCTAAGTCAGCCCGTTGACTTCAAGGGACTAGACTTGGCTGGCTCTGATGCCAAACATGAAAATCTTATCATAGAAAAATCAATTAATTACACGAAATCCTAAACTAAGCTAGATTTAGATATAGATTTGATTGAAACTTGTACAAAAGAATTTTTAGAGTTGTTTGAAAAATAATTTTTGAAAGTTAAAGCTGTATTTGAACATATATTTTACTTAAAAAAAATTAAAGTTTTATAAGTAAAAGAAAAATTTTCACCTAAAAACTAATTCGGATCAGTTTTGGAACTTGAAAATT
Organism: Nicotiana obtusifolia; assembly: GCA_002018475.1. Classification (NCBI taxonomy): domain Eukaryota; kingdom Viridiplantae; phylum Streptophyta; class Magnoliopsida; order Solanales; family Solanaceae; genus Nicotiana; species Nicotiana obtusifolia. The sequence continues at coordinate 64,882 of MCJB01038933.1, read as the reverse complement.
TTTCTTCAATTTTTTTTCTTCAAAAACTAATCCAGTTCCATGAACAAATAATATTTCATTTTTTTTTTGTTGAAAAATAAGTAAAAAAAGTCAATGTTTCAACGGAGCTTATTAAAGGAACACAAAGGAGATTCTTTACCTGTGCTTCTGAAATTAATTGCTGCTCCCAGAGAAACACTTATTTCCTGTTTGTGATTAATAACTGTTAAAAGTAATGAATTATTTAAGCATATTCACTTTGTTTTTTGTTTTTAAATCATAGTAATAATTTCTCCCAAGCTGCTATTCTTTTTTGTCTTTTAGTTTTTTCTCATACAAACTTGTGTAACTACAAGGCCATCTTACTTCTCTTTAGTTTCCTCTCCTTTTTAATCCCTGTGCTTGCTACAATAATCGAAATCCCTTTCTGGAGTCACTGTTTTCAATCTCCACTAGAGTGGAAAACCCATTAGCGAAAGGCGAAATAGCTCATGACCCATGTATTACCCCGGGGCGAATGTAGTCTTTTGCTACGCTCCAACTAAACTTATAATTTTCGACACGAAATATAATTTTATTTGTAAAAATCTACTAAAATTTCAACAAGTATTAAATTTGAACTCATAATTTTAACAGTACAATGAGTGCAATATTTAAAATCTTAAAAGCTGAACCCATTAAATTTAAATCGTGAATCCGCCTCTGGTACTACCAATTATTTTCAATGAAAATATATCCCGATGAAATTTTAATGATTTTATTCATCAGTGGCACAATGCCATTGCCAATTATGCTGGAAAGGAAAACAGAGTCCGTCCTACGATATTGCTCAAAAAAGTAGTTAACCGTACTCAGCCGTAGTTGCATGTATTACAACAATTGAGCTACATCAGAATGCTCTAAGTTAACTCAGAAAGGGAACTTCGTTTTGTACATGACTAAGTGAGCACAATAACCCATACTATGAACAATGTCAGTATCCTATGTGCAATTGCTTCAATTCTCTCATTGCCTTCAACTACAGTATGACTGCCAATGGGGGATCAAAGATCTCTCAGTATCAACAGAAAACAAAACTTGAAAACCGCTTCTGTGTTGTATCTTTTAGCAATCCGTAACCTGGCTCTTCTTAGCTCCTTTAGACGAAGAGTAGCTCTACTTTACAAGGTAAAGCTAGACTTGCACAGCTCCCCCATGCTGCTTTGGCAATCAAACACTTCAATTCTTGTCGCAGGATGTTTCAGAAACATTCATTTTGATGCTGCCGCCCCAGGTATGTTATCAAATCCTGTCCGAAAACGAAGGCCAGAACCAATATGTCTTGTGGAGGGGAATGGCCAGCAAAGGACATTTGGACCTAGAACCTGAATTGCCAAGGAAAACAAATTCGATAGAAATTAAACATCAAGGCAATAAAGTACGTGTGTCTCAACTGAAATACTATAGCAAAACAAGAAAGATTGGTATAATGATAAAAAGAGAAAGTTGAAGGTTATCATGAGAGAAGAGAGAAGAACCGTGTGGAAAGAGACAAAGAAAGAGGAATGATCTCTTACTGATATCAAATTCTCATATGCACCAAGATCATATGGATGTGAATAGACATAACCTCCCTTTTCAGCAACACACATAGCTCTCACGCCTTCTTGGTACTGCAGAGTGTGAATAACATTATTAGTACTTGTAAATATAACATGCCACTGTAAGAATTGACTAGTCTATAACATTGTAGTTAACAGACCTCAATTGTTGTCTTGTTTTGCAAAATCAGGTAAAAATGCCAACCCAGAAAAAAGCTCAGCGCCAAACTTAGAGGGACTAGTATAAGCCCCGAAATGATCTATTAACAGGGATAAAGCTTGATCAAATTGAGGAAAGGAAGATCAAGAAAGAAAGAAAAATCATTCATGGGAAATTACATATACAACTCTGTAAGAGCCTTCGCTTTCCTCGTCATCCTTTGGAGAGTCTAAAGTTATGCTACCAACAAGCAAAACCTGAAGAAATGACAATAAGCTTGCTAAAGGTTGGGGGAGAAAACAAAGTTATCTAGATCTTCAATTTATGCTTGATCAGCCATATGTACATAATAATAAGCAATGAATTAATAGATGTCAGCAACAACAGAAGATAGAACGTATGTAAGAAACAAAAGACAGTCATAGCATCCCAAGATCATATACAGTACAAAGAACGCCAAAATACCAACTTACCAGGGAATATATGCAAGCAACAGCAGCATACATAACAAAGATGAAGAAGATCTTGTAGTTCGCGTGGCCCACACAATTATTCATCCACACGCAGTGATGATCCTTATATTCAACATAAAACACTTTTAACTCATATCCAGTACATCAAGAAAAGACATAAATGAAACATAGACTAGGCATACCATTCGTAGTACACATCTATTACATATACGACAATGATGAGCACGTGGAGGCTTATGAAGGGAACACTTTTGGCAGTATCTCAAATCGCCACCCTGCAGATTAATTCACAGAAAGAAATTACATCCATGAAGTTCCAAATCAAACTTGATATTATCAAGTAAAGAATATTACTTCAGAGCCACTAATGAGAGCTTCATTCCAACCTTTGGTTTAAAAGCAAAAATTCAAGCAGAATATCAATCTCAGATAACCAAATATGTATTTAGTAATTCTATTTGGTTATGGAAATAGTTTTTATATTCTGTTAACATTATTTCGTAGGATTTTGTAAAGGGTAATTGATTACCAGATGTTAAAAATGTTGGAGCACTATCAGGTCCTTAAAAATGATCGTCAAAACTATTACTGATTTATTGGAGCATCAATCAACTATATTTCTTGCTAATCACGATAAAAACATGATTAGCTATTAGAAAATTCATAATATAAGCGCTACGTGAAGTATACACAGGCCACACGCATAAAAAGATGTTCGGTCTTAGAGTATGCTCTGCATTTTAAAATGCAGCCGGACAGCTAGATATTCAGCACCTACTGAGATGCAACACATAAATTCTATGGTTAATCCGAAATGAAAGAACTAGAATGGTCCTTGAAAGTATCGGAAGTTCATTCATATCTGGAGCAAAGAAGATATTGTTTGTAATTATGTTCACGTCTCAGTGCATATAAAGAACTTTGAAAATCAACCAGAAAGGGAAACAACACAAACACTACTTTCAATTTTGGGACTTTTAAAGTGTGCGTCACATCTTTGCAATTAATAATTAATTACATAACACTTGAACAGTTCAAGATTAGCCTTGTTACGACTTACGAGAATTCCCTTTGGCGAAACTATATCCACAAATTGACTTAGATACTAATTCTATTATAGTAGTTATAGAATATAAGTAAAACTAAGAGTTCTATCTGCACATCATATAACATTTATTAATTTCAGTTTTCTTCATCTGACAAGAACCTACTTGCTTTTAGGTTGCCCCTGAATATGAGATGTTTTGAGGACAATTAACTCAGTCCAGAAGATAAATTTTATCGGTATAGTTTTGCTTGCTCTTTGGTGTAACACAAAATTGTATTAAGGCAGATTCTATCTTAGACTTCATCCAAAAAGATCTTTCCTACTAGTGTGTGCTGCTTCTAGTAATTACCTCTAACTCTGTATTTTTGTTATATGTCCGTTCCTGGCTCAATAACCAAGCTCCTTAATACATGGGTAATTAATCTCCGCAACCTTAAAATTTGGCAATAAGCACAGTGAATCCCCAAACTAGCACACCAAAGATCTCTCCTTTACTTAGCATATGCTACAGAAATCATACATTATCCGCTAAAGCAAGATTTTTGGACAGAGTGCTAGTTTTTCCCTAAGTTTTCCAATTATTGAAAGGAGACTACCAAGCAGATTAGATCTATGCATTTTTAACTGTAATAGGTAAGGAAGTACCACATCAGCGGATTTACGACTCAAAGAAGTGGTAGTCACTAAATCCAAATAAGGCTCTAGTAGTCAAGAGTCTGGCATGTAAATTATTATCCTGTAGTCATTTTCGTTTCATAAAATCACTAAAAATGACTTCAACACTAACACATTTCTTTAAAAGGGAAGCCCGGTGCACAAGGCATCCCGTTTACGCTGGGTTCGGAGAAAGGCCGCATCCAACGGGTATGATGTACACAGTCTACCCTAATGTAAGTATTAGTGACTGCTTCCATGGCTCGAACCCTTGACCTATAGGTCATACAGAGACAACTTTATCGTAACTCCAAGACTACCCTTCACTAAAAAATTTCTTTAATACTTGAAAATCCACTAAACAATAAGTATTACTTATCTTTTTGTAAAATGGGTATCACCAAACTATATCTTACCCCCGATACTAACATTTTTATTAAGTTCTATACTTTGACGGCGTAAAAAATATTTACACAATGAGGTCATTAACATGTAATTGCAGGTAACATCGTATAATAAGCATTGATCGGTAATCTAGAATAAATAGTAACCTACTATAATCCAAAAAATTATACACTGTCTGTGTATATAACTTAAATTCTTACCATAATTATCCTACTCTTTTTCCCTAATCCAACCAAAAACTGGAAAATAATTTCTCAAAGCTTCATTTTTCACGGAGCAGAGAAATACAAATTGAAGATATTAATACAAGTAAATATAGAATGAGATGAGAATTAGAAAAGTGGCAGGACCGGAAAATAAAAGCTAATAATTCTAAAGAAAAAAAATAAATAACAACTGAAAGAAGTGAAAAAAACCTTGCGCTTGATCTCATGAACGATGTAATCAGGGTCTTCAATGTCGGGTACAAATGAGCTGGGAACGTGACCCGGATCCGTGTAAATGGCAAGGGCATAATTGGAAATGCACATAGCAGCTACGACGGTGAAGAAGACGGCGTTAAGCATACCGGGGGACGACCAAAGCCCAAACCACTGATCAATGAAGACGAACACCGTTGAGAAGTAGATGAATGCAATGGCGGCTATCACGACGGTGACGTGGAACGAGAATTTGCTGCCACGTTTCATTTCCCGACGTCAGAATGATCACCGCCGGCGGTAATTTAACGGCGGGTTGGATCTGGTTGATACAGTGGGAGCGAAGCTTGTTTGGTGTTTGAGTCGAACTTTCTTTAATTTGATGTCCGGTTGGTCCAACTTCTTAACACAAAGTCCACCAAATACTATGCGAAATTGTGAAGTATTTTAATACTACCAACCAATTCCATAGTTTTTTATTTTTAAAATAAATTCTTCAAACCCAAGTTTCATAAGCTATATTTTATCTATATTTATTATTGTGTAATACGTGCACTTTACGTATAATCAATTACTAATTTATATTGCAGAAATAATTTTCAATCTCCCCCTCCCCCAAAACGCGCATGTATAAATATAATTTCAATGTCATATGTTGGAGTTATAAATTTTTTTGTTGAACTTTGTTTTATTAGGCTTTTAGTTGAGTATAACTTCTAACATTTTTCTCTCACCATAACTATAAATTTCGTAGTCGATTTTCATAAATTCTTCTTAACAAAGTCCAATGTCGTTTTATTTAAGAATAACTGCGTACATAATACTTAAAGAAATTAAGTTTTATTCGTTAAAGTGTAAAGAATAATTACATGCTAGATGAATTATTTAATTACAGAAATTAAGTTCTATTCATTAATGATGACCAAGTTAAGTATAATTTGACTGATTTTGCTAAGTAGCTAGAGTTAGTTTTTAAGTGACATATTTATGTGAATAAATTTTCTCCAGTTAAATTTCTCAGACAAAATTTATGATTATCGTTAGGAAATTGTCAGAACTAAACCTGCCAAAATGAACCTGTCTTGAATCTCTGATACCAGTTATTTGGCTAAAATAGCCCAAAAATACTCTTGACTTGGTGTGATATTGTCCACTTTAGGCCACACCTGTACGGTTTTTCCCAAAAGACTCATACTATCAAGAGAATCCAACTCATTATAAGTAGCTTATTTTTCTTTTCTATTTTTCACCTGGGACTTTGTTCACACATACACAATAACAATTAGGGTCCTTTTGTCCATACATTTTTCTTCCTTTTTCCACTATTTATCTTCAAAATATTATTTAATTATATATTTGACTGAATTTTTTAATATGAGTTTCAAAATTTTTTGAAGATGAGTTTCAAATTTAAAAAAGTGGTTTTTATCTCTTTTTCAAGTAAATAATATTTTTCTCTCACAAAATTGTAATATTTCTTTAAGTGAAATAAATATCCAGATACAATATCAATTTTAAAATACCATTTTTTCAACTTTACTTCCAAAACTAATTTTTTGGGTCAAATCTAACATCTTTTATGTCCAAAAGCCTACTTATTTCTGTGCTCCTAAGTTATTAATTAATTGTACCAATTGAGTCGGTGTCGTTTCGAATTCGTTGAACTAGTTAGGTGGGAGGACGTCGTTTTTTGTTCAGTATTACGTCTTTGTTTTGTATTTTATTTTCAACGTCGATTATTTAATTTGTTTGTATAATTCTGCTTGCTGGATTGTACGTTCCAACCATCTGAATTTGAGGCAAATTTTAACAAATTCGTTTTCATTTCACTTTATCCGATATCTCTCCCAGCTCTCGTGATAGTCACTTTTTCACAGGAGATTACATTTGTGAGCTCAAGAAGAAGGTTCTTGTTTCCTATTTATCTTTATAATTAGAGAGTAAAATTCGATATTATAATTAGGCACTTTTCAAATAGTCTTTGCAGAGAAAAAATACACTACATTTAAATATTCTTTTACACAATTAATGTAGTAACCTATTATAGTAAGTTAACTGTTATTTTTGTTAATATTTTAACTGATGCTTATTAGGAGATTATGCGAAACAAAGATATGGACTGGATAAATAAAAATGGAAAAGAGGTGTATTGATTTTATCAAATTTAAAAGCTTTTTCTACATCTATATAATCTAATATTTATCTATTTTTCTTTATAAATAATTTTATTACATAAAATATTTTTTACACTATTAGTGCACAAAATTAAATTTATGATGTACCTTGTATACGGTTAAAACCGAACCCGCTAAGTTTTCCGGGTTCCCGGTGAGGCAAACCGAGCAAGGACGTGACCGTAAGGAATTAGAGTCAGAGTGAGGAGCCTCTCGTATCGGGGCTCAAGCAAACACCTTCCCTCGGGGGCGTCGGGACCACATCTCCCGGACGGTTCGAGCCTCAAGACTTCGGAGAGCATTACCAGACAACCGCACACGACTAACAAAGGGTCGTGATGTCCACACCCAATCGGATATCACGGCGTGAATCTCGGCCAGTATCGACAGAAAATCAGTGATTAGTGAAATGGAAGAATTTTACCTTTCTTAGGATTGTACTTAGGGTAAAACTCCCCTACTATATAAAGGGGAGGCTTGTTATTCATCAGACACATTGTAACACGCATATCAAGGCAATTTACTTCAATTCTCTTTGTTGTTCAAAGTTTTTATTTTTGTTCTAAAATTCTTCATAAGTGCAAGCTCGGAACCGAATGCAGGTTCCTCATTGAGCTATTAATCGAGCCCGGGATCACTCTTATCATTGGTTTGGCCATTTATTACGTCTTTCATTTGCTTAGTTTAAGGTCATTAATCATTTGTATTTAATTAACCCACATATCCTTAAAACCACATATAAATTCAATTATTATCCCTTTTTAAGAGTAAACAGTTTGGCGCCCACCGTGGGGTTAGGGATAATAGTGGTAATTTGATAGAAATTTCCATAACGCATTCTGTTTTACACTTGCTCTTTGAGATTTGAATTTCAGGTCAAATTAAAAATGTCGAACTCTCAATCTGCTCATTTGAACGTTGATGCTGAGTCTGACCACCATGGCGAGAAAAACAATGTAGTGCCCAGCAACGAGATGCCTCCTGTTGACCACAACAGAGTTCCGGTCGGGATCCAATCGATGCCAACGCACATGTGGCCATTGACGCAAACTTGTCTACCGACCTCATAAACAACATTCGCGGGGGAGCCCGAATAATAGCCCGGGGTACACACGAAGGTGAAGGTAATGGGATTAACTTACGGGTAATCTTCGAAATGTTACAGGCTCAACAGGCGGCGATAGCCCAGTTGTAGAACCAAAGCCGCGCCCCCAGCAGAGTTGAGCCCGAACCATCCCGGGAAAATACCCGCAGAAATGAACCAGCCACAGAAAGGACGAGTGAAGTTGAACCCGGGACCAACCCCAAAATAATAAAGATGCTTAAGGAACTGACAAAGCGGGTGGAATTGGGAGAAAAGAAAATCGAAGCCAACGACGAAAAAATGGATACCTACAACTCCAGGGTTGATCAAATCTCAGGAGCACCCTCGATATTGAAAGGCATGGATTCCAAGAAATTTGTCCAAAAGCCTTTCCTTCCGAGCGTAGCTCCGAAACCAATACCAAAGAAGTTCCGTATGCATAAAATTTCAAAGTATAACGGGACCATAGATCCAAATGAACATGTGACCTCCTACACGTGTGCCATCAAGGAAAATGACTTAGAAGATGATGAAATCGAGTCGGTTCTGCTGAAAAAGTTCGGAGAAACTCTGTCTAAAGGAGCAATGATATGGTATCATAACCTGCCCCCTAATTCCATTGATTCATTTGCTATGCTTGCAGATGCCTTCGTAAAAGCTCATGCCGGGGCCATCAAAGTCGAGACCAGACAATCAGACCCCTTTAAAGTGAAACAAAGAGATAACGAAATGTTCCGGGAATTCGTATCGAGTTTTTAAATGGAAAGAATGGACTTGCCCCAAGTTGCGGACCATTGGGCCGTTCAAGCATTCACTCAAGGACTCAACCCCCAAAAGCTCCTTGGCTTCACAATAGCTGAAACAGAATTTGATAGTGTACCCGGCGGTTACTTGGGCTGACGTCCCTAACAGGTACCAATCGAAAATCAGAGTCGAGGATGATCAGCTCGGGCCCCCTTTAGGTCGGTGTATCCCATCAGAACTAATGACAGGTCTAAAAGAGTCGTCGATCATGAGCCAAGACTAAATAGAGATCGATATCAATCGCATAGCGGAGATCGAAGGGGTAGCTGATCCGGACGTAACCCTGTGAGGAATGAAAAAAACGCGATCGAGGTCATAATAGCTGGGGACTCATGAGCAAAAACGGTTTCGACAGGCCACTCGGGGCCAAGGAGGCACTGAGGTTATCGGAATACAACTTCAGCGTCGATGCTGCCGGCATCGTTTTTGCCATCAGACCTATCAAAGATACCAAGTGGCCTCGGCCATTGCAATCTGATCCTGCCCAAAGAGACCACAACCTGATGTGTAAGTATTATGGCACTCACGGCCACAGGACCGAAGACTGCCGACAGCTAAGAGAAGAAGTGGCCCCGTTATTCAATAACGGGCACCTCCGGGAATTTCTGGGTGATCGAGCCAAAAATCACTTTAGGAATAGGGACTCCAGCAAATAGACCGAGCAAGAGGAACCTCAACACATCATCAACATGATCAGTAGTAGAGTCGACATCCCCCAGGGGCTAATGCTGAAGCGCACTAAGGTATCCATTACAAGAGAAAAGCGAACCCGATATTACATACCGGAGGGGACCATCTCTTTCAACGATGAAGACGTTGAAGGCATCGTGCAACCGCATAACGATGCACTGGTAATTCTATACTCATAAATAAATCTAGAGTTAAGCGTGTGTTGATTGATCCAGGTAGCTCGGCCAATATCATCAGATCTCGTAGAGCCGTTGGGTCTACAAGACCAAATAATGCCTGCAATCCGGGTCTTAAACAGATTCAACATGGCATGTGAAACTACTAAAAGGGAGATAACCCTGTCAGTAAACACCGCCGGAACCATTCAGGAAATAAAGTTCTATGTGATTGAAGGGGATATGAGCTATAATGCCCTATTCGGAAGGCCATGGATTCACAGCATGAGGGCAATACCCTCTACATTACACCAAGCATTAAAGTTCCCCACACCGGGAGGGGTCAGACAGTTTTACAGAGAGCAGCCAGCAGCAAAAAAAATGTTTGCGGTCGATCCGGTGATCCCGATATCTGCACTCTCGACATTAAAGAACCCATAGTTGGTTAGAAAGGAAGAAACTAAATAGCAATCACCGACACCGGCCCCGACCGAACCGGAGAAGCAAGAGGCAAGCGGGGATGATGATTACGGAGTTCCTAGGTCGTTCATCGCCCCTGATGATTTCGATGCCACCAAGTCGACCGTCGAGGAGCTGGAGCAAGTCATATTGATCGAGCACTTGCCCGATCGGAAGGTATACCTAGGAACGAGGTTGACTCCTGAGTTCAGGAAAAAACTCATTAAATTACTTATAACTAACATGGATTGTTTTGCTTGGTCCTATCTAGATATGACAGAGATCCTGCAGGAAGTAACCACTCATAAGCTAAGCTTGGATCCGAAGTTCCACCTGATCAAATAGAAAAGGAGGTCTCAGTCCGAAGTCAAGCATGCATTCATCAAAGACGAGGTATCCAAACTCCTTAGAATAGATTCCATTCGAGAAGTTAAGTACCCGGATTGGTCGGCTAATGTAGTAGTGCCTATCAAGGGAAATAAATTAAGAATGTGCATAGATTACAAAGACTTGAACAAGGCGTGCCCCAATGATTCTTTTCCTCTTCCAAACATCGATTGCATGATCGATGTAACGGCAGGCATGAGATACTCAGCTTTTTCGACACCTGCTCCGAGTACAACCAAATCCAGATGGACCCGGGCGATCAAGAAAAAACTTCCTTCATCACTAAATTCGGCACCTATTGTTATAACGTAATGCCGTTCGGACTAAAAAATGCCGGTGCCACTTATCAACGCCTAGTAAACCAGATGTTCGAAGAACAAATAGGAAAATCAATGGAGGTTTACATTAACGACAAGTTAGTAAAGTCCCTGTGAGCAGAGGACGATTTGGAACATTTACTTGAAACCTTCAACATACTGAAGAAATACAATATGAAGCTGAACCTGGAGAAATTCGCATTCGAGGCCAGGTTCGGGAAGTTCCTTGGATTCATGGTGTCCAACCGAGGGAGTGAGATCAACACCGATAAAATCAAAGCCATAGAAGTCATCATCGTGGTGGACAATGTTAAGGTCGTTCAGAGGCTAACCAGGTGCATAGTCGCCCTGGGCTGATTCATATCAAGGTCCTCCGATAAGAGCCATCGGTTCTTCTCGTTATTGAAGAAGAAGAATAACTTTTTTTGGACCCCGGAGTGCCAGCAAGCTTTGGATGAACTCAAACGGTACCTTTCGTGTCCACCCTTGCTTCATACTCCGAAGGCAAACGAGCAGCTTTACCTATACTTGGCGGTATCCGAGATAGCGGTAAGTGGAGTCTTAGTCCAGGAAGAGGAAGGTACGCAATTTCCTATCTATTATGTTAGCTGGACTCTAGGTGAGGCCGAAACAAGGCACACTCACCTAGAGAAATTGACGTTTGCTTTGCTAAGCACCTCTAGAAAGTTGAAGCCATATTTTCAATGCCATCCCATTTGTGTCGTAACTTCTTACCCACAAAGGAACATAATGCACAAACCCGAGATCTCGGGCCGATTAGCCAAATGGGCCGTAGAAAATATTGGGTGTGATATCGAATATCAACCCCGAACTGCCATCAAATTTCAAATTCTAGCAGACTTCGTGGCTGACTTCACGCCGGCCTTAATACCCGAATTCGAAAGGGATTTGCTGTTAACCTCAGAGACTTCCTCAGGAATCTGGACCCTCTTTATGGATGGTGCCTCGAACACAAAGAGGTCCTGACTCGGCATCGTGTCGAAGCTGCCTACGGGTAACGTAGTTAGGCAATCTATTAGAACTGTGAAATTGACTAACAATGAGGCCGAGTATGAGGCCATGATTGCAGGTCTCGAATTGGCTAAAAGCCTGGGGGCCGAGGTGGTCGAAGCTAAGTGCGACTCCCTCCTTGTGGTTAATCAAGTCAATGGGACATTCGAAGTAAAAGAGGAACGAATGCGAAGGTACTTGGACAAATTACAGGTAACGCTACATCGATTCAAGGAATGGACCTTACAACACATACATCGGGATCAAAATAGCGAAGTCGATGCTCTATCTAACTTAAGGTCATTGGTTGATGATGATGAATTCAGTTCGGGAACTGTCGTACAACTCATGAAATCAGTAGTGGAAGAAGGCCATGCCGAGATAAGCTCAACGAGTTTAACTTGGGACTGGAGAAACAAGTATATAGACTACTTGAAGATCGGGAAATTGCCCTCGGATCCTAAAGAGTCATGAGATCTACGCACGAAGGTAGCCAGGTTTAGCCTGTCCGAAGGTACTCTGTTTAGAAGAACGTTCGATGGCCCACTCGCCATATGCTTGGGGCTGGGAGACACCGAATATGTTTTAAGGGAAGTTCACGAAGGCACATGCGAAAATTATTCAGGAGCAGAATCTTTGGTTCGTAAAATAATTTGAGCTGGCTATTACTCGATCGACATGGAGAAAGATGTGAAGGACTTTGTACAGAGATGCGACAGCTGTCAAAGGCATGCACCAATGATCCATCAACATGTGGAGTTACTACATTTGGTCCTGTCGCCTTGGCCGTTCATGAAATAGGCACCCGATAAGGCTCAATTTATACTATTTATGACTGACTATTTCTCTAAGTGGGTCGAGACTCAAGTGTTCGAGAAGGTTCGGGAAAAAGAAGTCATCGACTTTATTTGGGACCACATAATATGCCGGTTCAATATACTGGCCGAGATAGCGTGTGATAACGGGAAGCAATTCATCGGCAACAAGGTAAGCAAATTTTTCGAGGATCATAAGATCAAAAAGTTCTTGTCAACACCTTATAATGGACGTGCGGAGTCTACGAACAAGACCATAATTCAAAACCTTAAGAAAAGGTTGATCGATGCCAAAGAGAAATGGAAGGAAATTCTGCCCGAAGTCTTATGGGCATACCGCACGACCTCAAAATCTAGTACCAGGGCCACTCCGTTTTCGTTGGTTTACGGTGCCGAATCACTAGTACCGATTGAGGTGGGAGAACCGAGCCTCAGGTTCCGATATGTGACTGAAGAATCAAATGATCAGGCCATGAGCATGAGCCTGGAACTATTGGATGAGAGGCGCGAGGCCGCCCTAGTCCGTTGCCCTGAAACAACAGATAGAAAGATATTATTACCGAAGAGCCAACCTCCGACACTTCAATATCGGGAACTTGGTGTTAAGAAAAGTGACACTGAACACCCCGAACCCGAATGAAGGGAAGTTGGGACCGAATAGGGAAGGACCATATCGAGTCATAGGGATTATCGGTAAAGGTTCATACAAATTCGAAGCAGGAAACAGTGTACAACTACCGATCAACTAGAATGCGATGCACTTAAAATGGTGCTACTGCTAGGGTACGATCTCATTCATTTTTTAAAATATTACGAATCGGACTAACACTTGCAGGCAACAACCAAAGGAGAATGTGGTTGTTAGGTCTAAAAGCACGCGTTGCACTCTTTTTCCCTTGAACCGGTTTTGTTCCAAATGGGTATTCCAGTAAGGTTTTTAATGAGGCAACAATAAATCGTGCTAACTTCGAATCAAAGACCAATTTTAAATAGGGGTCAATGGTCTCATCAACAGTATCCGAGCCCTCTCGATATCGACCTCGAATACTGGGGGCCATTATCCTCTGGTCAAGATTTTTAGCAAGGAAGAAAACTTTGTGCTTGAACAGTCTAGAATCGGTGGTTAGGATTTATTGTAAGGGCCAAATGGTCAAGTGAACCGTGCCCGCATAGGGCACCTTCGCTATAATACGAGCTTTTACACGCTTATAATCTTGTACGTTACATACATAAATAAAAGAAAGTTTCTGCCTTGCTAATACGTACTTTTGCTTCTTAAAAGTATCGAGCCCAAGGGCTATCCCTACCCGAGGACTACCATGCCCAAGGGCCACCCTTATCCGAGCCCAAAGGGCCACTCCCACTCCGGGACTATCGTCCGAGATAAGTTCGGGCCGCTCGGGTTATCAAAACCCGGAGGCACAAAACCTATTAGGCAGTGCCTAAACCCAAAAGGCTATGGCCACCCTAAAAATGGTTTAGAGACGTCCAAAGTCCATAATCAAAACATAAGGCCTTCAATAAAATTCTAAACCCTTTCAAAGGTTACCATTGGCAAAGGCATAGTCTAAAAATACTTAAGCAAGCATCTTGGGAAATTTTTTGGTCATTCCGAGTTTTCACAAGTTTCGAGCAAAAATTGCATCGAGTACAGGTTTTGTTCGGACCTCCGAAAAATGACTTATTACTACGTTTGATTCTGTGCTAAGGCATTAGAAATATTTGCAATTGTAAAAAGATGCTAAGATAATAGACTTAAAAATTGCCAAAAGGGAAAAATTTATATATTCAGGAATATCTTTACAAAGGCCCAACAAAATGGACTCAACAAATTACATGTACAGGATACAAACACAAAAAAAAGAATTCTAAGGCATCTACGTCTGATCTTCACCGGAACCCAAACTCGTCACCAGAACCGTTGGGGCCTTCGGATTCTTCAGAGCCCTCGGAGCCCTCTTCACCTCGGGGTTCAACTAGCTTCTTGGCTCGACCTCAAGTTTTTTTGCCTCCTCGATCTCGGCAGATAGGTCGAAGCTTTGGGCATGGATCTCTTCGAGGGTCTCCCTTAGGGATAGCCGCCTCACGTACTCAACAATAGTCTTCAAGTGGGCCTCGGCTGCTTTAGTATCGGCTTTGTATTGGGCCACCATCTCATCAGCATCATCCGAGGTTACTTCCAACCTGGACCTTGTTATTTCGAGCTCCTTACCAAGGGCATCCTGTTCACCGATGGCCGAGCCCAGCTGTGCTTGGAGGTCCTCATTTTTTTAGCCCGTGCATCGGCCTTCTCCTTCGCCACCCGAAGTAGAACTTCCACCGAAGACAGCTTGGCCTGGGCGGTCTCCTTCTCCGAGGCCAGCAGGTCCATCTTGTTTTTCCACCCGTCGGCCATTACTTGGATCTCGTCCATCTCCTTGCGGAGTTGGTAGATCTGGTCGATCTTTTGCTGGACGTGTGAAGTATTGTTGTTAGCCTTTACGACCAGACCTTCGTTTCTAACTTTAAGAACCTTTAACTTTTCCACCAAGTCAGCGTGCTCCTACCTTAAGGCTGATGCTTCTTTATGAGATGCTTCTAGCTTGGGCTAGAGGTTCTTGGTGACCTCTTCATGCTGCTCGCTAAGAAGCTTGTATATGTCCCTTTTTTGGGCAAGCTCCTTGATCTCGAGCTCGAGTTGATTGACCTCAACCCGGTACCGAAGGAAACTCTCGTGGTGGAGTACCGAGGTCTGTAAAAGGGCAAAAAATGTGAGAAATATCAAACACAGATAACATTATGTAGATGAAATGAAACGATGTCCTACCCGGTTCAGCGCCTGTTGCGCCTTATTGAAAAGGAATGGCACGTCCACCTGATTCATTTTTGCTTGGTCCTCCTCGGTCACCAGGCATTAGAGGTAGCTAGCTACCCCCATTGGAGCAGACAAAACCCGAGCATCTTTCGGGACGGTCTGTATAATCGATCTCTTGTGACCAGGGTCCACACTCGAAACAGGGAACTGATTGATCAATTTCTGCTCGAGCTCGGCCCGCCAGCTTCCGAAGAAGTGTCTTTCTTTAGAATATTCCAGAAGGTGCATCCCGGAGAAGTCTTCCAAAGCAGATGAGTCTACCCCGTCAAAAAAAGAATGAAGGGGATCTTCCACATTTGGCCCCCTCGTTGGACTTTTCCTTTCTCGCTTGGGCCTCCTCAAGCATAGACTCAGTGTTGGAGGGCGTCCCCTGTATAGGCCAAAAATTTGCCCCTTAGAGTATTTAGTATGAAATGGCATTAATGAATGTCAAAGGTCGGGCTCGCCTAAAATATAGCAAGATTAATGGCCGAGGTGTCGATATAAGCCGTGGTCGAGATATCAATAAAGATCGCAGTCAAAGTGTCAACAAGGGCCGAGGTCGAGATCGATCTTAACGACTAATTTGCCAGAATAGGGTATTAAAAAGGGGAATATTCTAGTGAATATTTCTGGTGTTTGTACTATTAGGATTTTCTAAGAAAAACGGCCCATACATATAGGAAGAAGAGACATTGATAAGGGCACGTAATATTGATTTTGAGAAGAACACTTTTGAGAAGAAGACTTTCTCTCTGACAAAAATACAAAGACTACTTTTTGATAAAGATTCTTGTTCATATTATTCTCACCTTTCCATAAGATCCGAGGATTGTTCATACGAATCTTGGACCTATCTATCATTCATCATTATCAGGAGAAGTATTCGTTCACCCATTCATTATTGGGTGAATCTTCCTCCTTATTTAATTAAATGGTACTTATTGCCATTTATTGTTAGTTATATCTACATTAATGTTTATGCTTTAAAAATATTTTGCATTTACTATCGCCAACCATTTACAGGATCTGTCCCATCTACTATATGTTTTCAAGATTAGTGTCTAGAGTTATTATCCTTAACTAGATTTAAGCCCTTGTTACATAAATTTAATAGTTTAACCGGAAGTTATACTTTTTGGTCAAACAATTTGGCACCATCTGTGGGGATTTTCTAGCTAAGATTTTTAGTTTCTTCTAGATCTACAACCAACACTGATTGCTGACATAAAAAAAAGAGAAGAAAAGAACCTTTTTCCCTCCGCTTGCATATATCTAACATGGCAGGTAACAGAGAAGAACGAGTAAGAATTATGAGTGACCTCCCAACCAACCTCATGGACATCATCCACGAGAGCTCAGAAGCAGTGGACGAGGACACAACGCCCAATGCCTCTCCTAGGAGAGGTGGATCACCCCCTCCCCGCTGCAGCATCACGAAATCCCTTGGCAAGACAGCCTCCACATCCATGGGAGAGGAGGCACCGCTAGCGATAAAAAAGATCCTTGAAGCCTAGTTAGCTGATAGACTGACCAGCGTGCTCCATAAGTCCGTTCAGGGCGCGGCCGCAGCAACTGCGAGAACCTGTGCTATACCACCAGAGAACGAGCAACATGATCAACTCCCCCCCTCCCCCCCCAACAACAGGTATCACTCACAATGTTGTTAAAAATGTAGGTAAACCATTCTGAAAAGGACGGAATAAATGGAAAATGAGAACAAGGTACTTCGGGACCAAATGAGAGAGCACTAACAAAAGGGTCGATAAAATACCAGGCGCTCCTAAGTTATTACCGAAGAGAGATGCCTGTCGGTTCATCGAGCAGCCATACAGCGAAGGCGCCGCCCCGCACGCCATACCGAAGACTTTTAAAATGCCGCCCTACTTCAAAATATACGATGGCACGACCAATCTCGAAGATCATGTGATCCACTACGTCATCTCCGTGAAAGACAACGACCTCATAAAGGAACAAGTATCCTCCGTTCTGCTAAAGAAGTTCAGTAAAACCCTCACGGGAGGAGCACTAACCTAGTACTCACAACTACCAGCCCGTTCCATTGAAACTTTCGAGGAAATGGCTGATAAATTCGTGACGGCCCATGCCGGAACCAAAAAGGCCGAGGCGAGAGTGAATGATATCTTTGCTATCAAATAGTCGCCAGTAGAATGACTTAGGGATTTCCTCGCCCGTTTCAACTGAGTAAGAATGACTTTGCCCAATGTATCAGAAGGAATGGCGGTGGCCGCTTTTCAAAACGAACTGAATAGAAATGGTTCGAGAGCGACAAGAAAATTACTGAGTCGGCTTATGAAATATCCCCCAATACATAATGCATACTGTGCCAAAGTTCGAGCAAACAAAGACGACCTCAATGGGCCAACTCATTGCGTGACCTCAGTACAGGTAGAATCCAGAAAAGATCGGAGAAGTGATATCAGAAGAAATCCGACAACCTCGCGGCCAAACCGTGACCGACGTCTCCCATATGTCAGAACTGCCGCTATACCCTCACCCCCCCCCCCATGAAGAAGGCCCACCTCGGTCAAGAATAGGAACTCACCGGAGTGAAAGAGGTATATGCGCCCTTTATTATTCGCTCACAATTTTTGCGTGTCACCTATAAAGATCATCTACGCCCTGGAGAAGCTCGGGTCAAAGGTGAAGTGGCTGCAAAAGATGAGGTCAGACCCGAATACCAGAAAATACGACGCCCTCTGCGAGTTCAATTAAGAGCGAGGACACAAAACTGAAGATTACATCGCCCTACGACAGGAGGTCGTAAATATGTTGTGACAAGGGCACCTCAAAGAACTATTGAGTGATCGGGGAAGAACTAACTTTGACAGAGGACGAGATCATCAAGGACCGCCGAAGCCACCCTCACCAGCCTACACCATCCACATGATCATCGATAGTGAAGATGATGCTTCCCTCAACAACGTAAAGTTCACCACGACCCACAAGATCAAACGGTCGATCACCCACGAATGGTATGACGAACTCGAAGAAAGTATCATCTTCGATAATTCAGATACCAACGGTTTGGCATTCCCTCACTATGACGCTCTTGTTATTACTTTTCGAATTTTAGATACCGATGTAAGACGGATTATGGATGATGACAAAAGCGGCGAGTGTAATACCCATCCTGGCGGGTGGCATCACTCTGGAGACCAGAATCCACATCATGGACCAGGACACGACATACAACGCCATAATAGGGCGACCGTGGATACACACCTTGAGAGCTATACCCTCCAGCTTGTACCAAGTCATCAAATTTCCAACTCTATAGGGGATATTCAGCATACGCGGGGAACAACATACATCTCAAGAATGCTACCGCATCACGATAGACTGCACGATCACTCAACAAATGGAAGACAAAGAGAAGGAAGCATAGCAATCAACAGGGTCGAGGTTGGTAGACAACGACATTAAAGACATCATCAAAGACCCCGATGTGGCTGAGGCCGTAGGATCGATAGAGGACCTTGATCCCGTTCAACTAGATATCAACGATCTCAGTAAGAAAGCTTACATCGGCTACAAACTCCAAGAGCCAGGTAAGTTTCGCAAATTCTTAATTGCTAACGCGGACCTGTTTGCTTTTAGCCATGCAGATATGCCAAGTATCCCATAAGAGATTGCCACATACAAATTGAACGTCGATCCACTCTATCTCCCGGTAAGGCAGGTTCGACGCAAGTTCAAGTCCGCAATCAATGATGCAATGCACGAAGAAGTGGAAAAATTATTGGAAAATAGCTCTATCAGAGAGTCGAAATACCCCCAATGGGTTGCCATTGTGGTCATGGTAATAAAGAAAAATGACAAGTGGCGGATGTGCGTAGATTTCACCGACGTGAACAAAGCTTGCCCCAAGGATTCATTTTCACTACCCCATATCGACCAACTCATCGATCGACAGCCAGACATGAGTTGTTGAGTTTCCTAGATGCCTACTCGGGCTATAACGAGATCCTTATGGAGGAAGCGGACTAGGAAAAGACCACCTTCATCACCCACCAGGGGACGTACTGCTACAGGGTCATGCCTTTCGGACTGAAAAATGTGGGGGCAACTTACCAGAGACTGGTGAAGTAAAATTTTCAAAAAACAACTCGGAAAGACGATGGAAGTATACATCGATGACATGCTGGTCAAATCTAAAAAGAAAGAAGATCACATCGATCATTTAAGAGAAGCCTTCAGCATACTCAGGCAATACAGCATGAAGTTGAATCCCGAAAAGTGCGCATTCGGCATGGCCTTAGGAAAATTCTTGGGTTTCTTAGTATCGCAGCGGGGTATCGAGGTCAATCTCGACCAAATCAAGGCCATCGAGGGTATACTAGAGCACTTAACCACCAAAACAAATCCAGAAGCTAACTGGTTGTATCGCTGCCCTATCAAGATTCATCTTGCGATCCTCCGATTGGTGCCATAAAATCTTCGGCGTACTTAATAAGGAAAACGGCCTCCAGTGGACCCCAGAATGCGCCCAAGCATTGAAGGAGTTGAAGGTATACCTATCCTCGCCATCGTTGCTCTCAAAATCAGAACTAGGACAGCCTCTCCTCGTCTATCTTACAGTATCCGAAGTAGTTGTGAGCGCAGTCCTAGTCCAAGAAAATAAAGGTACTAATCTCCCATCTATTACATTAGGAAGACACTAGTCGACACCAAGACGAGATACCCCCACCTTGAAAAACTGGCTCTGGCCTTAGTCGTATCTTCACGGAAGCTTAGACCATATTTCCAATGCCATCCCATCTCGGTCGTCACAACTTTCCCCTTAAGAAGCATTTTACATAAACTCGAACATTTGGGTAGATTGGCCAAATGGGCCATCGAATTAAGTGAGCACGATATCACATATCGACCGCGAACGGTGATAAAGTCTCAGGTCCTTGCCGACTTTGTTGCTGACTTCAGTGCACACATACTGCCCGAAGTCGAAAAGGAAGACCTCCACACTTCTCAAACACACGACCTCTGGGTGCTATATACCGACGGCACATCTAACGCATCGGGGTCTGGGCTTGGACTTGTACTTGAAGTCCTGACAGGCGAAGTAATTCGCTAGACTATAAGGTGCCCGAACATGACTAACAACGAGGCCAAGTATGAGGCTGTAATTGCAGGACTAAGACTAGCACTCAAATACAGGGTGAAGCGACTAAGGCTGCACTGCGATTCTCAGCTCGTGGTCAACCAAGTCATAGGTACTTTCAAATCAAGGAGCAGAGGTTACAAAATACCAGACCGAAATTTGCAAACTACAACCCGAGTTTGACGAATGTCAGCTCGACCAAATTCCCCGAGCACATAATATCGAGGTTGACGGCCTCGCCAAATTGGTAGCAACCACCAAAAACATCACAATCGAAGACCAAAGTATGGTCCACCTCCTCAATTCGTCGATAGACCAAATCGAGGTAAGAGCTGTAAACCTAACTTGGGATTGACGTAACTGTATTGCTACATATTTGCAGGACGGTATACTCCCCAATGATAAAAAAGAGGCCAAGAAACTCCGGATGCAAGCAGCCAGGTATAGCATCATTTACAACGACCTGTACAAAAGAACATATGGCGGCCCCCTAACAAAATGCTTAGGCCCAAATCAGACGCGGTGCATCCTTGAAGAAGTGCACAAAGGCCACTGCGGAGTTCACTCCGGCAATCGAACATTGGTCAGGTGCCTCATACGAGCAGGATACTACTGGCCCACTATGAAAAAAGAAGCCACAAATTTCGTGAAAAAAATGTGAGCAATGCCAGAAGTACGCCCCAATGATCCACCAAGCAGGCGAACAACTATACTTAGTGACTTCCCCTTGGCCGTTCATCAAATAGGGAATGGATATAGTGGGCCCCCTCCCGGCCGGACGAGGTAATGTACGATTTCTCTTAGTTTTAACTGATTATTTCTGTAAATAGGTGGAAGCAGGATCATTCGCCCAGATACGCGAAATGAAGTAACCGCCTTCATATGGAAAAACATCATATGCTGTTTCGGTCTCCCTAAAGAAATTAGCTGCGACAACTGACCTTAATTTTGCATGAAAGAAGGTCGCCGAATTTTTTGAAAAATGGCTCATCAAAAGAATACTGTCAATGCCTTACCACCCCACAGGTAACAGGCAAGCGGAATCCTCCAACAAGTCAATACTGAACATCATGAAAAAGAAATTCAAAGATGCCAATGGACTGTGGCTGGAGGTATTACCAAAAGTACTCTAGGCCTACTGAACAATGCCAAAAGCGAGCACCGGGGAAAAACCATACTCGTTAGTCTATGAGGCTGATATAGTAATACCAATTGAGGTCGGAGAACCCGGTCTAAGGCACTTCCGCGAGAGTGGATCCCAGAATGACGACAACAGAAGGCAAGAACTCGACGAGGTCGAGAAATGAAGATATATGGCTTACGTAAGAATGGTCGCCCAAAAGCAACAAGCAGAACACTACTATAACACGAGGGCAAAGATCAGGTCACTTAAAGTCGAGGACTATGTGCTTAAAGCCAAAACACACGCAATCAAAGACATGCGAGAAGGGAAACTTGGAACAAACTGGGATGGCCCCTACAAAATCACGGCAGTAGCAAGCAAATGGTCATTCACACTAGAAACAATGGAAGGAAAGCGACTACCAAACAACTGGAACATTACGCACCTCAAGTACTTCAACTTTTAAAAGGACGAGGTCCCCAACGTCGCACTCTTTTCCCTCTCTCGAGTTTTATCCCAATTGGGTTTTTTCGTGGAGGTTTTTAACGAGGCGATGATGGGGATACGTTAGAATTGAAGTGCATAGATTGAAAGCACCAGACGATCAGTTCATTGCTTAATCTCTCACTATCTTTCCAGCTCGACCAATGAAGGGACTAGATAGACAGGGACCGGGACTGAACTACCAGCCAGTACCTGGAAAATATGTAAATCTCTCCAAAAGTATGAATAAAGCACAAGAACATGAAATTTTATCTCTACTCTCCAAGTAAAGGTCACATTTGACCTCGTTCGAATTAACACCTATTAGGACCACAACCTCAATTAAGTAAAGGTCACATTCGACCTCGTTCGAATTAAGACCTACTCGGCCCACGGCCTCAATTAATTAAAGGTTACATTCGACCTCGTTCGAATTAACACCTATATGGCCCACGGCCTCAATTAATTAAAGGTTACATACGACCTCGTTTAAATTAACACCTATTCGGCCCACGACCTCAATTAATTAAAGGTTACATTCGACCTTGTTCGAATTAACACTTATTCGACCCATGGCCTCAATTAATTAAAGGTTACATTCGACCTCGTTCGAGTTAACACCTATTCGGCCCACAACCTCAATTAAGTAAAGGTCACATTCGACCTCGTTCGAATTAACACCTGCTCGGCCCACGGCCTCAATTAATAAAAGGTTACATTCGACCTCGTTCAAATTAACACCTATTCAGCCCACGACCTCAATTAATTAAAGGTTACATTCGACCTCGTTCGAACTAACACCTGTTCGGCCCACGACCTCAATTAATTAAAGGTTACATTTGACCTCATTCGAATTAACACCTATTCGGCTCACGACCTCAATTAATTAAAGGTTACATTCGACCTCGTTCGACTCAACACCTATTCGGCCCACGACCTCAATAAATTAAAGGTTACATTTGACCTCTTTTCGAATTACTACCTACTCGGCCCACGACCTTAACCAAATGAAGGCTACCTTCAACACCGTTCAAACCACGCAAGTCTGTTACGACAAAGGCAATCAAGCAATAAAATCACAAAAGCGCACAAATCCAAAAAAAGAAAAGAAGTCAGATACGAACGACAAAACTAACACCATTAAGAATATATTTTACAAAGGCTGCACGCTTACACAAAGTTCACATGTCCGCGGCTGAACAAAAAAGAACTAGTCACCACCCAGCTCAGCAACGTCACCCGCTTGATCATTGACCATCTTCACCTAGCTCATCGCCAGCTTCCGGTTTAGCGACATCATAGCCACAAGCAAACGAGCTTTACGTGCCTTAGCACATGCGTTCTCAAAGTCGGCTTCTAAAAAAGCCCCCGCCCCCATCAAATCCTTGAATATATCCGGCTGGTCCTTGGCGTGAATCCATTCCTCAAACAGATCCCTAGGAATATCAGGAAAAGCAGAAGTGCAGGATAAGGATGGTTGAGCCAATAAATGTGCCTTTTCGGCCTCGAGGGTAACAACTCGATCACTAAGGCCCATAGCCTCTTTTTCAAGCTCCCATATCTGTTCATCAAGTCGCTCCTCTCTGAGCCTAGCCGTCTCCAAAGTGCAATCCTGCTCAGAATGGAGAACGCAGATCGTGTCCTCTAAAGCTTCTGCTTTCCTCGCAGCTGATAACTGGGCCGACTCTGCCTTATCCAAACCCGCCACCTTCTCAGCGACCTCTCCACTCAAAGTGACCACTCGAAGTTGACACTCCTCCAGCTTGGCATGCAATGAGACCGTTTGGGCCTGAAGGTCGATGCATTGGGCATCGACCCCCCTGCTCACCTTGAGTTCCTCTTATTCGTCCTTCAACGCCCCCTCGAGCTCACGACATTTTTTGATGACCTTCATCAATTCGTCATCCTTCTTCTTTAGCTCGTTTCGAGGAGCCCAAAAGTTTCTACTCCCACCAAGCCGCCTGCAAAGCTTATTACGATACTCGCGATATTTTCGCTCTATCTTTTGGAAAATGGACTTACGCACTCTCCTATCTGTGGAGCTTTAGATCTCCAAGATCATGGTCCAAAAAGAAAGCCAGAAGCGAGTAAGAACAAAATCAGATTTGACATGAAAAATGAACATAAAATTGAAATACCAAACTTACCCTAAGAGCAAGGTCGACTATGCTCTTCGACAATGGAGTCTTTCAGTTTATCGAGGGTCTTACCCTCCACGTAGGAAGAGAAGGGACCAAGAGAAGGGACCACGTCCTCCATATTGACTAGTAAATCCCGGTCCAGAGGGATCACAATAGTCCGTGTGGTCCCGTCCAGTCTCACCTCGAGCTGGGTGAGTCCTTCTCCCATCATCCTAACCTCCTCGGCGTCCATATCGGAGCCCGTCTCGCAACCCTCTCTGGCTACACTTTTGCCCTTCATGTCAACCCTAGAGGAAGGATCCTCGGCTGGTAACGAGGTTGATGACTCACCCCCTTGTAAGGCGTTAGTGATTCTCACCGACGCCCCTTCAAAATTCATTTCGGCCTCAGGGAGCAACGTGCATCCCTCGGCCCCCGGCGACGGCGGAATTGTAGGCAGTAGCTCGACATCACCTCTAAGGTCTATGGTCATTGTTTCTCTGACGATGAAATCCTCCATCGCCGAACTCCCCACACGGACAGCTCCCTCGCCAAAGATCGCCTCTTGCAGAGAAGCAGATTATCGTCATTCGGCGATGATCCTTCCTCATCGTCCTTATCAATTAGATGATGCAGAGGGGAAGTTGAAAGCCTCGCTGCAGAAGTAGTCGACGATTGAGCAGGCCTCACCGCAGCAGAAGGAACAGAAACGACTTTCCTCTTGCGGAATGCCTGAGCAGGAGCTTTCTGCCTCGAAGATCCTCAGCCTGCAAAAGATATTAGAAAATCAACTCTTAAAGTCGTAATGAGCAAGTGACCACAAGGTTAGAACGACATATGTAAAAGATCACTATAGACGAATACGGATGGACAAACTCACTAGTCGCTGAAAGCTTGGGCCCGAACTTCTTGATAAAGGTTGGCCATTCACGAATCGCCACTGTGTGAGGCAAGACCTAGCTAACCCAGTCGTGAATATCTGCAACCAAAGGAGGGGGCGAAATCTCAGCTGAACGAGGAAAAGGCAGAATCTTAGGCCACAATTAAAACGGGCAAATTAAGCGCTTAGCAAAAGATACTTACGAGCTTAATTCCATTCCTGCGGAAATTGGCTCGCGTTGGCCACCACATCCTCAGTCTTGATGTAGAAGTAGTTGAGCCAGAATCGACGATTTGCTTTATCGTCCATCTTCACTACCAAACTCTTACTTCCTCGATGGCGAAGATGCAACGTCGTCCTTCTAGAGAAATTTGGTGCGAAGAGGTGCATCAGGTGGTGAAGAGAGATCCCACGACCAGCCAATTCCGCGTATTTCATCAATATGAGGATAAGTTTGTAGATATAAGGTGAAAGTTGAGCCCGGTAGATGCCGTAGTAGCGGCAAAATTCCTCCACCAATGGGAGAAAGGGAAAGGAGTAGCCCACGTAGAATGGATACGCGTAGAATGCGCAGTATCCTGGGCAATGAATCTGCACCACGTCGCGCCCCGCGGGGATGAGATCAATGTAGGTTGGAATTTTGAACTTCGCCTTGAAATCAGCAAGAGCAACCGCATTCATCACCAATTCCGAGACCTCAGGGTCGTCCTCCGGTAACTTCGAGAAATCAGATCTAGGTTTTTCACTACGAGGAATTATTTCCTCCACCGTAGAGAACCCTTCATCCTCGAGGGCAGCAGAAGCGCCGTCTCCGTGAGGACGCACACGCACCGCCAAGAGAATAGGATTAGACACTGCACCAGAGCCAGAAGTTAGTATAACCATTGTCTTGAAGGAGGATGTCTAAAGCACAAAAGTTGGAAGCAACGGTCACTAGAACCAGAAGAATGGGCACGCAACGACGAAGCAGAATAGAGAATAGGGAAAAACAAACACAAATGGCCTCAGATCCCTATTTATAAGAGTTTTGGCAACAAAACCAAGAAATCAAGCCATCATTGCCTAGCACTGATAGCGAAACAGTAGAGGTGCCAGAAACAACGCAGATGCGTCGGGAAAACGCGTTATAATGACGCATGATGTCATGATGTCATTCTGAAAGGACGCATCCCCAAAGCTTTCAACCTACGAAAAGTCATGTTGCCACCTCGTCTAAAGCACTGATACCCAACTTGCTCGCCTGATTTCATCAACGACGACAAACAGAGTCCGCTCACCAAGGCCGCCCAACCTCGACCTTAATAAGTGGAGAGACTGATTGTATAGGCAAAAAATCTGCCCTTGAGAGTATATAGTATGAAATGGCATTAATGAATGTCAAAGGTCGGGCTCGGCTAAGATATAGAAAGATTAATGGCCGAGATGTCGATATAAGACGTGGTCGAGATATCAATAGAGATCGCAGTAAAAGTGTCAACAAGGGTCGAGGTCGAGATCAATTATTAGTGATAAGACTTGTAACGGCTAATTTACCAGAATAGGGTATTAAAAAGGGAAATATTCTGGTGAATATTCCTGGTGAATATTTCTGGTGTTTGTACTATTAGGATTTTCTAAGAAAAAGGGCCCATATATATAGAAGAAAGAGACATTGATAAGGGCACGTAATATTGATTTTGAGAAGAACACTTTTGAGGAGAAGACTTTCTCTCTGGAAAAAATACAAAGATTACCTTTTGATAAAGATTCTTGTTCATATTATTCTCACCTTTCCATCAGATCCGAAGATTGTTCATTCGAATCTTGGACCTATCTGTCATTCATCATTGTCAGGAGAAATATTCGTTCACCTATTCATTATTGAGTGAATCTTCCTCCTTATTTACTTAAATGACACTTATTGCCATTTATTGTTAGTTGTATCTCCATTAATGTTTATGCTTTAAAAATATTTTTTATTTATTATCGCCAATCATTTACGGGATCTATCTCATCTACTGTATGTTTTCAAGATTAGTGTCTAGAGTTATTATCCTTAACTATATTTAACCCTTTGTTACATAAATCTAATAGTTTAACTGGAAGTTATACTTTTTGGTCAAACATTCCCGAGATCTCAATTACATCGGGTGCTTCCTTTGGAGCAGAACTGACATCCTGGGAAGTTTTACCCTGGGTATCCACGTCGGTCTTTTGAGTATGAGGGGGTTCGATCTCATGAGTCTCCCCCCCGGATGCATCCGAGTCCCCGGGATAGGTCATCCCGTGGGTAACAACAATGGATTCATCCTCCAGCTCGTCCCCTAAGTTGGAGAAGGGAGTCGGAGTCCGTCACCCGGGAACTGGAGCCCCTCCTTGGCTTGCGGAGCGCTCGTTTCTTTTGTTTCTTTGCTTAGGATCCCGGGGAGCCCGGCGAATGAGGGCACATCCTCATTCCCTTCCGAAGGCCTAAATTTGGTGGTCTTAGGCAAACCTGCAATAACAAAAGAGGAAGAAGAGTTAGTATAAGAAAGGTAGAAACGTAGTATTGGCTACTCCGAAAGAGGCCTTACCATGAGAACGGGCCTCCTATCGGCCCTTCAAAGTCCGCGCATGTGCGCTCGAAGTAGGCCATCTATGTACAGATGCCCTCGATCCATTCCTTTAACCGGAGAACCGCATTCGGAACCCGAGCAACAGCTGTACAACCATAAGCATGAATGAGAAGATAGAAATTGAAGAAAAAGAATTTTGATGTTTGAAGAGAGATTGCACTTACGAGACACATTCCACTTCTCAGGGAATGGCATGTATTCGAGGGGGATCAGATCCTCGGTTTTTATTCGGACAAAGCGTCACTGCCAGCCCCGGTCTCGGTCTTCGTCGATACTCAAAAAGGGGGTCTTGCTGGCCCGGCGAGTAAGCTTGATCAATCCCCCTCGGAATATTTGGGGACTGTATAATCGGAGCAGATGGTCGATTGTGAACCGACGAGACTCGGTCTTGTTCACAAAATATCGGAGGAGGGTCACGATCCTCCACAACGATGGATGGATTTTCCCGAGGGGCAACCGCTTCAGTACCGGCGGCTGGTTGAGAAGATGAAGAGGCAACGTGTTGAGGAACGATTTTTGATGTTTTGGCCATTATCATCTGGAGGGGGGGG
>MCJB01038933.1:0-29935 GCA_002018475.1 Nicotiana obtusifolia | reverse complement strand
GGGGAGGGGGCGACAAATTCAATTTTTGCCAACCGTCCATTATTACAGCAAATGGGTTGGGCTGGCTACTTAGCCACGATGACCAATAATTCCAAGGTCTGGGTCAGTGCACCAGCCCAGCCCAGACAAATCGAATAAATTGCGGTTTTGGCCAAGTTTCGTGATATGTTGTGTGTTTAAGAGTGGACTACCGGGGAGATTGACACAAAAGGAACTTTTTGGGCCCAATCGACTTGAAATTTTGTCAGTAATTGGTGAAAATAGTATGGCCTAGTCAGTTTTTGGATCGGTAATTAAAAAATAGTCAGAGTTTGCAAAGTCATTGAAAATAGCCACTATTTTACTGCAACACGAAAAGTTCCAGCATAATATACTGGAGATTGGTGCACCTGTGTATGAACTTCCAGCATATTATGCTGGAATCCCAACACACGGAAAGTTCCAGCATAATATACCGGAGATTGGAGCACATGTGTATGAACTTCCAGCATATTATACTGGAACTCCAGTAGATTATACTGGAACTCCAGTATATTATGTTGGACATTTACATGTAAAATATTTGAATGCCGGTATATTATGCTGGAATATTTTTTGAATTTTGAACAAGGTTTTCGTTCAGATTTATCTTTACATAAAAAGTGGCTAAATTTCGATTACTTTTGAAATTGTGGCTATTTTTCAATTACCACTTGTAAATATGACTATTTTTAAATTTCACCCAAAAAATTGACAATATTGTCGGAATAGTGCCTATATGTATGGACGCGCATTTAGCGAAACAATCTGGACTAAAATACGGTAAGGTTGAGCAACAAGATGCCGACAAGAGCAACCAAGATCGGCGAACTGCGCCATCCACAAGTTATGATAAATGTTAGGATTTCATGTTGTATTCAACGTGGTTCATAACACACAAAATCTATCAGGTAGTCATAAGTTTAAAACTACAAACAAAAGAGTAAAAAACATGTCAGAGTAATCCCAGGCAAGTTATGACAAAATGATAGAATTTTATGCTTTATTCAGCCTCCCTATCTTATTGGATAGTTATAAACTCATGTGTCACGAATAATAACTCACTTAAGGTTATAAACGATTATGACAAAAAGGTAGAACTTTAATTATATTAATCATATTGCTGTAGTTCATTTGGTTGAAAATTCTATTAGATGTCATATTTCAACAATAATTCCTCATTTAAAGTTATACAATTATGATAAAAGATAGAACTTTTAATCATATTGATCATATTACTATAGTTTATTTGGTTGAGAATGCTACCAGACTGGTAAAGCTTAGCTCAATTTACTTATTTTATTAAACTGTGCACAACTATGATAACATGGTAGATTTA
The DNA here is from genome assembly GCA_002018475.1 of Nicotiana obtusifolia. Classification (NCBI taxonomy): domain Eukaryota; kingdom Viridiplantae; phylum Streptophyta; class Magnoliopsida; order Solanales; family Solanaceae; genus Nicotiana; species Nicotiana obtusifolia. Next base: position 28,578 of record MCJB01038933.1, on the reverse strand, counting down.
AAAGTATATGAATTCTACCAATATATTTAAATTAGTTGCAAATCATATCATATAAATATAACAGAACTCTCACGTAGTCAACTTATTTACTTGAAAGGCGCAAGAGCATAAACTTCTATCGGGTTGTTCTATATATTATTTGGCCTGCCTAATAAATACGTGGAGGCTATTTTGACAACAAAGTCAAAACCTTGGACATTCTTAAAAGACCAGGCAGGCCGTTGAAGCCCCTATTACAAATGGAAGCTCAAAGTTCTTAATTTTGTTTCCTTGGTGTTTGTTTAGTATACTAGTGAAAAAATTTATCTGGAAATTTTTTTCAACCAAACACCATTTAAAAACGTTTTTCAAGTTTTACAACTTGAAAACTCTCAGTTCTTATAACAGTTGAAAAACTTCTCTAATATGTTGAAAACATTCTTTCATGTGGAAGAACAGAGATAAGGTTAGCACATAAAAATATGAATTAATTCGTTGAAATGTTTGAATCTTGCCACATAGAACAATTGCTAAATGTTATTTAGCCAAACATCCATGCCCCAGAAATCAGTACAATGATCTAAGATCAATAATGAATGAGTTGGACAAGAAACCATTTATTTTCACTTGCATATAAAACACAATAGCCGTTAAAAAAATTACAAAACAGAGTCAATCCTTCATCCTCTCCTTAGACCATGGCATGAAAAGGCCAGTCAGTTACAAAAAAATGAATGTTAAAGTGAACATACTCAAAACACATAAAGAGAAATAAAGGTAAGACAAGAAATAAAAGTGCAAGAGTTTGAGAGTTGACAGTTAATTCTGCAAACAAAAACCAAGAAATCAGCAGTGTGGGAGATCAGATGGAGGAGGAAGGAGTTTCTGGTTTGGAAGTTTTCCATCTAAGACAAGCCATGCCATCTTCAGCCCCCAACTTGTATGAACTTCCAAGTGACAATGCATGAACCAAACACCTACATTCAAATGTACAAATTCTTGAGTCTTAATTAAAACTTATAACTTCAACAAAATATAATCAAATGAAAATTTAGTACAAAAATCACTTGTGATTTAATCCACCAACCTGGATTATCAGCTAAAAATCGAATAGCGACCCAACCACCAGATGGCACACCGACAGTGTTCCTCTCAACAGGGTCAATGAGATTGAAGTTAGCAGGATCCTTATTAGGGTCAAAGTTACCAAAACCTTGACCAACAACAAAGAAGTTGAAGCCATGAAGATGAAGTGGATGACTTTCAGCACCAAGAATGCTTGTATCTTGCATGATTAACTCAACACTTGTATTAAATGGAAGTACCAAAACTTTAGTACCATTGTTAACCATTGTGTTATTTGGAGGATTCCCGGTATAATTGAACCAATGCAAAGGATTAACAGGAAAATAAGGGCTATAAACACTATTTGATTGTCCCATGAAATGAGATTGGAGTAATGCAGTTGTAGGTTGTACAAATGATATGTTATTAATCGATGCTGCAAATTTGGTTGCATTACTAGGACCTTGACAAGTTTGATTTTTGTCACAAGGAGTTGTGCCAAGGCCTACTGTGAAAAAGAAATGCTTGTCAACATTTTGTGGGACCTTAGCAGGAAATTGAGAATTTGCCAAACTGCGGAGCTTCTTACTAAAATTTGTAGCAAAGGATGTGTCATTTAGAGGAGGTAAAGTAGGCTTGAACAAGGGAAGTTTTTTGATTGATTTGGTTGAATGAGAAACTGGGGATTCATATTCAAGAATTCCAGCAACAGTGGAGTTGTCAAATGTGCCTTGGCCAGTAACATAAGGTCTAGCAGTCATGAGAAAAGTGGCACTAGGGTATTCAGATTTGGTTTTCAAAAGAACATTTGTTGTTTGTCCTGGTGTTATAAGTATTGTATCAGTCTCAAAAGGTTTTACATATACTGCGTCAGCATCGACTACTGTGAGTGTATGATTTGCAATGCTGAAGAAGAGCTCATCATTTAGTGCAGCGTTGATCATACGGAGAAGGTATGTTTTTCCTGGCTTAACCTTTAGTTTGAATGTATCTGCCACAAACCATTTATAGAGCATAAGTCAGAATAATGGAAAATAATAGTACCAAAAAGTTTAACTACTATTCATTAATACATGTCACTTAAAAGTTAATTACATATAACTTTCTATAACAAGCATGTATTGATCGATTACCTACTAAGGATTGTGAATGACCCGTTACAACCCGCAAAATTACAATAATATGATTGTTGAACGAAAAAATTAGACGTTAAATGTACCTTTTACAGAGCAGTTGTACAAGAGCCCCGGAAGACCATTAATAGTGTAAGCATCAGAGACATTTGGACCTCCACCAGTTTGTAGAGCTTGGCTAATGATGGCTTCAGGATCAGCATTGAACCATTCTCCTAAACATCGAGAAATTATATTAGTAACTAATATTAGGAATAATTGTAGATGGAGAAATTTGGATCATAAAAAATAATTTGATATGTTCTTTGTGAATATTTAATTGAGTACCTAAGATGATTGGAACTTCCTTGAATGGTTTGACAAAAGGGTAGGATTCATTTTTCTTAGGAAGGATAATTAGAGGGCCATAAAGAGTAGATCTTAGCCATGAAATATGGGCATGCCACCACAAAGTCCCTCTTTGACCAACAATTGTGTAATTATATACATAACTTTGGCCTGTTTGAATGGGGCATTGTGTTATATATGCAGGTCCATCTGCCCATCCACTACGAAGCTGTCTCACTCCATGCCTGTTCAGAGGGGCAAAGAAAATTAAAGAAATTAATCCTAGAACATCCAAAAAGTAAAGATAACTATACTAATAATTAAAAGAAAAAGAGATCCTTGCTCTTTCAATTTGTTTTTTAATGTTTCTTTTGAAATAGCAGACATTAATGTAGAAAGGGTTAACTTCGGTTCTATATAATAGTCTAAAAGAATTTTATATTATACTTTTAAGTCACCTAAAAGATAATTTCATAGAGGTTAGTCATGACTTGAAAAATAAGGCAGATAATATGTTGCTACAGACTAAATAGTGCAAATACGCTTTCAATATATTTAATTAAGTTTAATCCATATAGAAAGGACGTAAATGTAGTAGAATTAAAACTTAGGCCCAAAGATTATACCAATGAATGGAAATATTGTTAGGAACATGGTTATTGACTTTTATAATTAGACGATCACCCTCCCTTGTCACAATACGAGGCCCTGGGAATTTTCCATTAACCGTCACTATGCTCTTAGTATGGCATAATCTAGTGACATTTTGCATTGTAATCTACATTAAAGATTCAAAAAGGGAAAAAAATGTTAGCAAGAGTAAGAAAAATATATGAACAATTGGTGTAAGCTAAGTAGAATGGGCTTTTGATATCATACATTGAACTCATAGTGTCTGGTGATAGCTTGTGCAGGTTGAGGCAGAAGACATAATGCCAGAAAAGCAATAATGAACATTGCCATAGGAACTAATGATGGAAAAGTACTAGAAAACCCCATCAAGTTTTTGTCTGATCTCTTCCTTGATATTAAATTGAAGGGTGAAGTTCAGCTTTAGATATTGTAGTAATCAAACTTGGTTGAAAGCTAGCTCTAAGATTGATGTATATATATAGAAATATTGATGGAGTGCTTCGTTGATTAGGTGATGAAAATAGTGTGAATTAAAGAAGAGCAATGTAGAAGAAGTTTAAAATTTGCACATATTTTTTTTCTAAAATTGACCAACTGTAGTTGGAAAACAACTTTAGAGTGGTGTCAAAGACAATCTAGCTTTATTATACTTATATATTTCGCTGAGGTTCAAAAACTTTCCTTCGTCGTGATGTTAGGGCATCCAAAAGCTTGCATGATATTGACAAATTTTTCATATATGCGATAGCTACTGCATGTGTGCATGGGTTTGTTCTTTCTTTTGCACTGTTTTAATTTCCTCTTTGTGAAAGTAGACGTCTAGCCGAGGGTAATATTGGAAATAGTCTATCTATTTTCACTAGGTAGCGGAAGGTTTACGTACAAACTATCTTTTTCAGATTCAATATGTGAAATATACTGGGTTTGTTGTTGTTGTTGAAAGTAAACGTCTATGCGTATAGTAATAAAGAGATTAAAAACTGCACTTTTTTACCCCTTCTCTATTCTCTTGCAAAGTATAATTAGAAAAAAGTCATAGTAAAATCAGGGTAGAGCTATAGAGTTAGCTATGAGATCACGCGAATCTATTAAGTTCTGCCAATCCTTATAAATATATTGAGAAATTTACTAAATATTTATAAGTCTTTAATTTTGAACTTTGTTATTATTGTATATTAACTTCTTGTCGTCGTAGGAATATAAATTTCAAATTCTGAATCCACCTCTTAAGATATATATATTTGTTAGTGAAATTCTTTGACGCATTGAATGGAATTCTCCTTCGAAACATCGATAAGAAAACCCATTCGGAGAGAATTACAAATAGAACAATTTAACCAACTACATTGTGAATTATGCAATTGTGTCAATTTTAGTTTGTCCAAGGAAACCTTGTAAAAGTATCATGTTAGCGTTTTTATCCAAACAATGTTATTGCTAAATGATTATGAGAATGAATTGCAGTAAAGATTCACATCGTTGATTCTTACTGTACACACTCTTGTCAGATCTCAACATTTAGGCCTAATGATGTTACATATGCTTTTTGATCAAGTTAAATCATGGGGTTGTAATCTTACCCAACATATAGCGACTAGTTCATTGCTAAATTGGGCACGTGGTTATGTTAACTAAACGTATGTTTAATAAAATTTAATCTTGTCTATTCCATTCCAATCAATTAATGTTATAGAAATGTGCGTATTTTCACTCCGAGAGTAAACTTTAAGCAAAACGTTATCTGATATTTATAAACGATGAAGGGCAAGAAAATGACAGTACATTCAGTGGCAAAGCCACCCTATCCCAAAAGTGTCGTTTGACACCCCTTCGCCTGGAAGATTATACTGTGTAATTAGGTAAATTTCTTTTTAAATGTATATATGTTATATTGAATCCCTTTAATTTCTTCATGTATTTAATTTTTTATATTTTGATATCCCTTAGTAAAAATTCTGACTCTATCACTGAGTACATTGGTTGTTTTCCAAAAAGTAAAGGAGCTACTTATTATTAAAGTCGAATGACTAAAATTTGATTTAAATTTAAAATAAAAATGAAAAAGGAGAAAAAATATATTGGTGTACAGTAAGACACGTTAGTGATAAATGAAGTGAAGAAGCTGAAGTTGGTGAAAAAGGGGTTTTCATTCTTTTGGTATCTCACAATCCTTAGTAGTTAAATGGAGAAAGAAGAGTGTAGGACCAATTTGTATGTTAAGCTCTTTCATGGCAAGCAATGACAGACCAGCTTTTGCTTCATTCTACATCCCTTCATTCCAATCCAATGTCTGACTAGTGACTCTTCAAACTACACCAACATTGTATTCACAACTGTGGCGGATTCAGTATTTGAGGTTTATGAGTTTCTATGACAATTTTAAATTAATAATAATTGAGTTTATTGTCAAATATTTATAAATATTTGATGAATTTTCTAATATATTTACGATTTTTAGACAAAAGCTATTAAATTTACGTGATTTGCAACTAACTCTATAGCTCCGCCCCTCATCACACCTCTCTATCCTCCATCCAAACATTCCCACGGAAGAGCAAAAGCTAAAAGGAAAAATAAGGGAAGTAGGTAAATTACATAAAATTCAACTTTTTACATCCAGACCAAATTCAACTACTACATTCAGCTCAAATAGAAAAAGAAACAGACAAAAAGGATCAACTATATTCGACGGGAAAAGTGGATGAAGCTTTCCTTATGCGGGTTACAAAAAATGGGGCTACAAAACCGCATTTTCTAGTTTCTCCTCTGATGGGTAAATGGATTTATTTGGTAACAGAAACAATGACATAAGTAGGATTTTGCGCAACTGATGTTGATACATTGTTGTTACAATAATATTTGTAAGTGAGTTTGTATATATGTGACTTGTGATTCAAACAATCTATGTTTACATATTTATTTAGAAAAACGAGAAGTAGTATTTACACGTGTATATAAGAGATATTTTTTGTGAGAAAGTGATGAATGACACCGTTTATATACTATGAGCATGTTTGAAAACACACTTTATAATTAGATTTGAGTGTAGATTGTCAGCACGATGAGTAGAAAGTAGCTAGATAGATTTGCTCATATGGTCTATGGTGGATTAATTCCATAAAGGGTTCTAAACCCCATATCCAATAAATAAATTTTTCACTTAAATCCTATTGACCAAAGTATTTTTCTTTTTTTGTTTGAAAAATAAGCACTCATTTTCTAAAAGTTTGGCCAAAAATGTGGGGTCCATCCCCATAATAAAAAAGTCCAAGTTGTCAAATTGGACTTGGTTGCCAATACTTCATTCTGATTGGTTGAAGAGGTAGGTCATTTCTCTTATAAAAGGAGAGCTTCGACTCTCATTTCTAGGCACCAACAAAGAGAGAAAGAAAGAGTAAGGTTTCACAAACAGGGTATAAGAAAATAGTCTGTGAGAAAAATAGAGAGTGAACGATATTGTAGTGAAAAGGAATATCAAAAGAGGGCTATTTCTTTTGTGTTGTAGTGGTCTTTGGAGTGTTTTACTCGGACCTACAAAGTGTAAAATTTCTTGCTATAGTGATATCAGTTGCCCGTCTTAGAGTCGTGGTTTTTTCCCTTATTCAAAAGGGATTTTCACGTAAAAATCTTGGTGTCTTTTTCACTATTTTATTCTTGTTAATTACCGTATCTCGATGCTACATTATTATTATTATTACTATGAATATTATTTCTATAGGAGATTTATTCCAAACAACTGGTATCAGAGCACAGGTTCTGCTCGCTCACAGAAGTACTATTCACTGTCGGTAGTACTATACTCGGTGAAAAAAAAATGTTCGGACTAAAATACGAGGTAGCAAAATTCAATGGAGATAACGGTTTCTCAACATGGCAAAGAAGGATGAGGGATCTGCTCATTCAACAAGGATTACACAAGGTACTAGTTGCTTATGCCAAAAAGCTTGATACCATGAAAGCTGAGGATTGGACTGACTTGGATGAAAGGGCGGCTAGTGCAATCAGGTTGCACTTATCAGATGATGTGGTAAATAACATCATCGATGACGACGCTGCACGTGGCATTTGCATAAGGTTGGAAAGCATATACATGTCCAAAATGCTGACAAATAAATTATACGTGAAGAAGCAGTTATACGCCCTACACATAGGTAAAGGTACAAATTTTTTGTCACAATCACACAGCTCGCCAACCTCGGAGTGAAAATCGAGGAAGAAGATAAAGCCATCTTGCTATTGAACTCGTTGCCATCTTCGTACGATAATTTGGCAACAACCATCATACACGGTAAGACTACCATTGAGTTGAAAGACGTCGTATCAGCTTTTCTACTCAATGAGAAGATGAGAAAGAAGCCTGAAAATCAAGGACATGCTCTCATCACAGAAGGTAGAGGCTGGAGTTATCAAAGGAATTCGAGCAACTATAGTAGATCCGGAGCTCGTGGGAAGTCTAAGAACCGATCCAAATCAAAAGCTAGAAATTGGTACAATTGTGATCAACCAGGTCACTTCAAAAGGGATTGCCCAAATCCAAGGACGGACAAAGGTGAAACCAGTGGCCAGAAGAATGACGACAACATAGCCGCCGTGATGCAAAACAATGATAATGTTGTCCTCTTTATAAATGAGGAAGAGGAATGCATGCACTTGTCAGGTCCAGAGTCGGAATGGGTGACTGATACAACAACATCTTACCATGCCACAAGGTAAGAGATCTTTTTTTGCAGATATGTAGCAGGCAATTTCGGCACTGAGAATGGGTAACACGAGTTATTCAAAGATTACGGGGATGGGTGACATTTGTATCAAGAAAAATGTTGGATGTACATTGGTTTTAAAGGGCATGCGGCATGTACTTGATTCGTGGATGAACTTGATCTCGGGAATTGCTTTAGACCGAGATGGATACGAGAACTATTTTGCAAATCAAAAGTGGAGACTCGCCAAGGGATCATTGATAATTGCAAAGGGAGTTGCTCGTGGCACGTTGTATAGGACAAATGCAGAAATATGCCAAGGTGAATTGAACACGATACAAGATGAGAATTCTGCATATTTGATGGGTCATATGAGCATGAAGGGATTGTAGATTCTTGCCAAGAAATCATTCATTTCTTATGCCAAAGGTACAACGGTAAAACCTTGTGACTACTGTTTATTTGGTAAGCAACATAGAGTCTCATTTCAGACATCGTCTGAAAGAAAATTGAATATACTTGATTTAGTATATTCTGATGTTTGTGGTCCAATGAAATTGAATCAATGGGCGGTAACAAATATTTTGTTACTTTTATTGATGATGCTTCACGAAAATTATGGGTTTATATTTTGAAAACCAAAGATCAAGTGTTTCAAGTTTTCTAGAAGTTTCATGCTCTGTTGGAAAGGGAGACAGGCCAAAAGCTAAAGCGTCTCCGAAGTGACAATGGAGGTGAGTACACTTCAAGGGAATTTGAAGAGTACTGTTCGAGCCATGGGATCAGACATGAAAAGACAGTTCCTGGAACCCCACAGCACAATGGCGTAGCCGAGAGGATGAACCAAATCATTGTTGAGAAGGTGAGAAGCATGCTCAGAATGGCTAAACTGCCTAAGTCATTCTGGGGTGAAGCAGTTTAGACAGCCTGTTACCTAATCAATAGGAGTCCACAAGTTCCGTTGGATTTTGACATCCCAGAGAGAGTTTAGACCAACAAGAAAGTGTCCTACTCACATCTAAAGGTGTTCGACTGCAGAGCTTTTGCACATGTGCCAAAGGAGTAGAGAACAAAGCTGGATGATAAATCCGTTCTGTGCATATTCATCAGATATGGAGATGAAGAGTTTGGGTACAGATTATGGGATCCTATAAAGAAGAAAGCCATTAAAAGCAGAGATGTAATCTTTCGAGAAAGTGAAGTTGGAGTTGTAGATGATCAATCAAAGAAGACAAAGAATGGTATAATTCCTAACCTTGTTACCTTTCCTTCTTCTTCTAACTATCCCACAAGTGCAGAAAGTACGACCGACGAGGTTGCCGAGCAGGGAGGACAACTTGATGAGGTTATTGAGCAGGAGGAGCAACTTGATGATGGTTTCGAGCAAGTGGAGCGCCCCACTCAGGAAGAAGAACAACCTCAACCTCTGAGGAGATCAGAGAGCCAAGGGTAGAGTCATGTCGGTACCCTTCCATAGAGTATGTCCTCATCAGTGATGAAGGGGAGCCAGAAGGTCTTAAGGAGGTGTTGTCCCATCCAGAAAAGAACCAGTAGATGAAAGCCCTCAAGAGATGGAATCTCTATAGAAAAATGGTATATACAAGCTGGTTGAATTTCCAAAGGGAAAAAGATCACTCAAATGCAAACTGTCTTTAACAAGAAAGATGGAAATGGCAAGACGATCAGATACAAAGCTCGATTGGAGGTAGAAGGCTTCGAACAGAAGAAAGTTATTGATTTTGACAAAATTTTCTCACATGTTGTCAAAATAACTTCTATTCTAACAATCTTGAGCTTAACAGCTAGCCTAGATCTTGAAGTGGAGCAGTTGGACGTGAAAACTGCATTTCTTCATGGATATTTGGAAGAGAAGATCTATATGGAGCAGCCAGAAGGATTTGAAGTAGCTGAAAGGAAAAACATAGTGTGCAAACTGAATAAGAGTCTTTATAGGTTGAAGCAGTCACCAAGGGAGTGGTACAAGAAGTTCGACTCATTCATAAAAAGTCAAACTTATACAAAGACATATTCTGATCCATGTGTATACTTCAAAAGATTTTCTGGCAACAACTTTATTATTTTGTTGTTGTATGTGGGTGACATATTAATTGTAGGAAAAAATAAGGGGTTAATAGCAAAGTTGAAGGGAGATTTGTCCAAGTCATTTGATATGAAGGAATTGGGCCCAACAAAATAAATTTTGGGTATGAAGATAGTTCGAGAGGGAACAAGCAGAAAGTTGTGGCTGTCTCAGGAGAAGTACATTCAACGTGTACTGGAACGCTTCAACATGAAGAATGCTAAGCCAGTTAGCACACCTCTTGCTAGTCATCTGAAGTTAAGCAAGAAGATGTGTCCTACAACAATGGAGGAAAAGGAAAGTATGACAAAAGTTTCTTATTCCTCTGCCATCGGAAGTTTGATGTATTTAATGTATGCACTAGACCTGATATTGCTCACGCAGTTGGTGTTGTCAGCAGGTTTCTTGAAAATCCTGAAAAAGAACACTGAGAAGGAGTCAAGTGGATACCCAAGTACCTGAGAGGTACCATGGGAGATTGTTTTGCTTTGGAGGATCTGATCTAATCTTGAAGGGCTATATAGATGCTGATATGGCAGGTGACAGTGATAACAAAAAATCCACTACTGGATATTTGTTTACATTTTCAAGGGGAGCTATATCATGGCAGTCGAGGTTGCAGAAGTGTTTCGCACTCTCTACAACTGAAGCGGAGTATATTGCCGCTACTGAAGCTGGCAAGGAGATGATATGGTTGAAACGGTTCCTTCAAGAGCTTGGATTGCATCATAAGGAGTATGTCGTCTATAGTGACAGTCAAATTGCAATAGACCTTAGCAAGAACTCCATGTACTATGCAAGGACCAAACACATCGACGTGAGATATCACTGGATTCGAGAAATGGTAGAGAATGAATCTCTAAAAGTCTTGAAGATTTTTACAAGTGAGAATCCCCCAGGTATGCTGACCAAGGTGGTACCAAGAGACAAATTCGAATTATGCAAAGAACTTGTTGGCATGCACTCAAGCTAAAAGTCCGGTGTTACCTCCTTCAGGTGAATGGGCCTGGAGGGGAAGATGTGGGGTCCATCCCCATAATAAAAAAGCTCAAGTTGCCAAATTGGACTTGGTTGCCAACTTGGTGGGCGTCAGGAAGAAAAATTTACAATGCAAATATTCAACCAATACTTTATTCTGATTGGTTGAAGAGGTAGGCCATTTCTCCTATAAAAGGAGAGCTTCGGCTCTCATTTCTACACTCTAACAAAGAGAGAAGAAAGAGTGAGGTTTCACAGACAGGGTATAAGAAAATAGTCTGTGAGAAAAATAGAGAGTGAGCGATATTATAGTAAAGAGGGAATATCAAAAAAGGGTTATTTCCTTTGAGTGTTGTATGGGTCTTTGGAGTATTTTACTCAGATCTACAGAGTGTAAAACCCCTTGCTATAGTGATATCGGTTGCTCGTCTCGGGGCCGTGGTTTTTTCCCTCGTTAAAAAGGGTTTTCCACGTAAAAAATCTTGGTGTCGTTGTCACTATTTTATTCTTGTTAATTACCGTATCTCGGTACTATATTATTATTCCGCTTTTATTATTGTGAATATTATTTTTGTAGGGGATTTATTCCTAACAAAAAAGGCATAAAATGTGTAATCGAGAGATATGAAATGAACAGCAGTTAGGATGATACTTAAATCCTATTGACCAAAATAAGTACTTCCTCAAGTATGTTCCTTCTTAACTCATGAATAAGAGGAAATTAGCTATTATAGCAAGATATAAGAACTACTAAATACAATTAAATGAGTATAACAAAGAGAAGATAAATCTTTGCTTGACTAATTAACTGCTAAATCATGAGGTAACAATGTGATGTAACTGAACTTACAATGATTAGATACAACAGAAAGTGCTCAAAGGGCCGCATCAAGATCTAATTTCCTGTTAACTACAACTTCTCTGGTTTTTCTCTATTGGGAAAACTACCTAGCGTAATTGTTCTCCGATATTTTTTTTTTTGTATATACGAAAAATATACATGTATATTTTTTGTATATTGACTAGCGGATGTAATTAATTTTAGCTGACCGGCCAAATGTGTAACTTGCCCTTTGCTATTTCCTTGGAACTCCTTCAACTTTGACACTTGATCTGTGCTTTTTGACCAATGCTACTGTGCATAGTGTACAAGAAACTTTTAAGTAATGGAAGTAAGATTGTGGTTTCTGTACATTAGATCTTGGAACTAGTTGGCCATGCTTGTGCCTGCAGAATATGTGCCAATAACAGCAGAAACCAGTCCTACCATTATAATGAACGTGCAAGCTGCAAGCTAAATAATACAAAAGGAAGAAACAATTACTTTTAGCATACCTAGGGGATGAAAAGAATTATTTTTCTCTAGCTAGAAAAAGTATGGAGCAAAAATATACCTGAAATCGTGTGATTCGATCCTTGCTTAGTTTAATGTAGCATGCACAAGGAAGGATCAGAGACTGCGACAAAGCAAGCAAAAGAAAATTCCATGTTATTATGATTCTTTTGCTAATTAGCTTCACATTGAAGTAAAAAAAAAAGGGCCAGCCCGGTGCACTAAGCTCCCTCTATACGCGGGGTCCAAAGAAGAGCTGGACCACAAGGGTCTATTGTACGCAGCCTAACCTTACATTTGTGCAAGAGGCTGTTTCCACAGCTCGAACCCCTAACCTCCTGATTTCATGGCAGCAACTTTACCAGTTACGCCAAGGCTCCCCTTCTAGCTTCACATTGAAGTAAAATGAAATAACTTTGGTAACTTACCACAAGCATTACTAGTGAAGATCCAATCAATGACATTACAGAACCTGCAGTTGAAGTTTCAAAAAGAAATGTATATCTTAGTGGTAAAACAGCTTACTAATTTATTTGTTACAAGTGCAAAGTGTTAGAAGAAAATACTTGCCAAAATATGGAACTATTAGTGAAATGACCAAAGTTGAAAACACCAGAATTGTTCTGATGAGGATCGATACACCATAAGTTCTAAGCTGAGGTGAAGGTAAGAATTCTTCAATGCCAAACGCGACTGGTGTAATTGTTATGGCATATTTTGTGACAGGGGTTAAGACCTGCATAAAACATAGTTTTAATTCCAAATATCTAATGATCATCCAACATGAAACAGTGGAAAAAAGAAGGCTTATGTCCAAATTTTTAGGTTGCTTTCACATGAACAAAAATGAGAAAAGCATAGACTAAAGCTAATATTATACTTACCACTGTCCAAGCTGCAACTTTTGAAGTAACAAGTTTTGCTGGCAAATTCAATGTGAACTGCGGACTGGTGTTTTCACCAAACATTAGGAAGCCACAAACTGCTACTCCGAGGTACGAAAAGAAGGCAATGGAAAAGCTGCATCAATATAAACCAAGACAAGTTAAATAGTAAGTCTTCAATTTGCCAATTTACAATTTTAAACAGTAATGTTTTAAATCACCTTATAAGAAGAACAGAAGGAAATCTTGAAGGTTCTTTCATTGATGAGTAGATATTTGGGAAAACAGAATGGCTGCCATAGCAAAAACTATATAGACCAATTGTGACGGGTAATTTTGCAATGTTTAAAGCTGTTCCACCGGAGTGAAATCCAACTTCATTGATCGTGCCAACCCATAACAAGCAAAGCACCACGACGATCAGTGCAATCACTCCACCAGCTGGAGTTACAAGTATCAGAATTCAACACGTTAGCACAAATCGAATAGCTTTGAACTAATTTTCAAGACATTTTGAGGTACTATATAATGATTAAAACCTGAAATGTATGACAGCAAACTGAGGTTTCTTAGCCAAACTGTTGGAAGTATGACAAGGGTAGAAATGATCGCACACATTTGATAAGAATCCAGATGAATTCCAGCAAAGACCATCCGAGCACTTGGGAATATGGCACCAAGATTGTCACTCATCATAATCAAATACTCGATACAAGAGGACTGCAAAGAAGAAAAGATAGTTCCAAGTTATGGACAGCAGAAAGAAGTAGAATGAAGCAGAGAGAGAGACTTAGTAAAACTAGGAAAGACTATTTACACTTACATATAGTTCCGCGTATAAGGCTACCTGCATTTATTGAAGAATCCAATGTTAGAAGCTAAACAAACATCTTGTTCTACTAATTGAAAAATCACTAGTCATATGTTCTCAATATATACTCACAGCTATAAATATTCGACCTAGCATTCCAAAAGCAGCTTGTCCAATATCAGGATAGGTTTCAATACCAGGAGAACTGTCTAAACATTTTTTCAACAAAATTCCAGTGTAGAAAGTAATGATTCCAAAAAGTAGCAGCAGGAAAAGGCTACACCATCCCCCTTCTTTGAGTGCGTAGGGAGTCGAAAGTATTCCTATGCCACAGAGAGCATTTATCGCTGCATTGAAAGATCAATTAATCCATATTAAAAAAACAGGAGAATAGGGATGAGAGATTAAGTACTTGGAAACATATTCGGCCATAAAGGAAAAGCAGAACATTAGTCAGGTACCAAATCTCCTGATATTTAACAAAATAACGCGGCATTCAGGAGAAACATAGATGAAATTTCAGAAATTAGTCTCTATAGGACAACAGCACATGACAAATATAGCTCTAGGATACACGAATGCTTGAATTACAGTGGATGGATATTGGCTATAGATTGTCTGCTAAATGCTAAATACATGTAGCAGAAGGCACTTTTATTATTCTAGCATGATTATCAAATATTACACATGGTAAAATAGTGCAACAAAAAAATGATAGTCTTTAGACTCAAATTCGCAGTGACAAAAATGGCAGGACAAGAATAGGCCACTTTAATAGTAGAACAATAAGCACATAAACAACGAGATAAGATACATGTCTTACCATTGAGAACTGATTGAGTATATGAACACTGCTGTGATGGTGGCAATTCAAGTGCTGAATATCTTGCTGAAGAGACAACAGATAACCTTGTTGGATGTGTTAAGGTTGGAACTTCTTCCTTGTCTGATCGTGGAGAGGAAATGAGAGGTTTACAAATCGAAGGCTGAGGTGTTGGAGTAGTCTGAGACCTCAAGAAGGAGCTGCCCCTTAAAAAGCTGAGTGAAGGAGGGGTCACACCTGTGAACATGTCCATTGACTGCCTACATATTCAATAAAAGATTCAGTCTTCATTTGGATGAAAGAGTAAACAAATTTTAAATTCACGAGAAGAATATCAGAAAGACTTCTAACCTCAATTTTTTCTTATGTATGTAAATTTGTCAGACAAATTTGTATGTTATTGTTCTGCAAAAAGGTATATTCGGCCTATGGAGTAACACCTATTCATAGACCAACACAACTTCTTGAAGAACATGAGAAAGCTAAATATCTTATGCTCATGTTGTTTTCAATTTATTAATCAGTGCCAAAGCTAAGATTTATGAGATTGTTCACAAATTCAATAACTAAATATATGTTTCACTTTAGTGAGGAGGTGTATATTCTAGAAAGTTGGGATCTTCGTGGACATAGTCAGTTTGATAATGATCCAATGACATTACTTCTTTGGATCGAGCCTAGGAATCCCTTAGATATATAGCTCTTGTTCTATTCTTGATCAGAGATTTCTCTATGAAAAATATGAATCGGACACCAAAACTCTTTGAATAATTTTTCACAGCCATCTTCTCATTTTGTTTCCTCATAGCTAATTGAAAATCAAATAGTGAATTCAAAAACCATAGATAAATACCAAACTTCCACTATCTAGTTTCAAGATATTACGTAGGACACTAATATGGGTAATTAGCCAAGAGTGTAAAATCTATACACAACAGTACAACACAAATTTAAGGACTCACATAAAAGCCTAGTTATACAAGTCACTACTCATTATAAAGTTGGTGTCTAAACCAGCTTCCTTGCACCTCGACTATCCACCTACTTTGTTATCTCCTACCAGTATATGCATTAGGTAATTTTGCGTACCAAGTCTTGTGCAGATGGAAAAGGGATGTCACTATCCTTTTCTTTTCTTTCAAAAAAGGTAGTGTTTATATCAGCTTACTTGCACCTAGACTATTCACCAGGTACTTGCTATTTCGCATCAGTGCATTTACCGTGTGACTTTGCCAACCAAATCTTATCCAGATGGAAAGAAATCATTGTTGGAATTAAATGCATTCACAAGGATACTATCCTTGACCTTTATGCTTTCTAGGAGCTCTTTATTGTTTCAAGAATATCATTTAGTCTTTCAATATCATCTCTTAATTTTCCAAGAAATCTTTTAAAAGTTTGTGATACATGTATCTTGTGAATTGTGATACATGTATCTAGTTATTTGTGCAAGACTTTTAAATTAATTTTTTGAGTAGTATAAATAGAGATGTAATTGATGATTGTAATCATCTCAAGTGGCCTTAAGTAGCCTAATACAACTTGAGCATTCTCTAAGAAAAATATTCTCTTCCTATTCTTTCTTATAAATTGGTATTAAGAGCAGTTTTCATTCTTAATCTGGGGTTAGGTGAAGAAAAAATTTATGGCATCTAAAACAAATGATGGTGCTGATTCTTCAGTTGTTCTTATTCCATTTTTTGATGAAAATGACTTTGAATACTGGAAGATAAGAATGAGAACTTATCTGAAAGCTGAAGGTTTGTGGACTATTGTTGCAAGTGGTCATGAAGAGCCAGAAGACGATGGTGAACTTTCAGTAGTAGAGTAGAAAAATCTTGAGGCTAAGCGTCGTCAAGATGCAAAGGCTTTGAGCAAAATTCAAATGGGAGTCTCAAGAGCATTTTTTGCAAAAATTGCTACTTGTGAGACTGCAAAGCAAGCTTGGGAGTCTCTGGAAGCTGAGGTGTATGGTGACGAAAAGGTACGCACTATCAATCTTCAAACTCTTAGAAGAGAGTTTCAAAATTTGAAGATGATAGAATCTGAAAAAATAGATAAATATTGCACAAGAGTCACGAATATTGTTAATGAAATGAGAAATCATGGTGATGAAATTTCTGACCAACAAGTTGTGAAAAAGATTCTAATTAGTGTCACAAAAAAGTATGAGTATATTGTTGCTATCACTGAGGAGACGAAAGATCTTTCTAAGCTTTCCATCAAAGAGCTAGTTGGATCGTTTCGTGCACACGAGAAGCGAAGATTTTTTCATGAGAATCAACCCAAAGAGACGGCTTTCCAGTCTAGAACCAATGAGAATTCTCAAAATTTCTCAAAGAATCAACAAAAAAAGAAGTATAATCCAAAAAAGAAGCAGGATCGTGATGGCTCTACTAAGAAAAAGGTGAGAAAAGTACTAGTCTTTTTGTAAAATTTGTTAAAAGACTAATCATAATGCAGAAAAATATTGGCACAAAGGAAAGCCCCAATGTAACTTTTGTAAAAAGTTTGGCCATATTGAGAAGGATTGCAGGCACAAGCAACGGGAACAAGCAAATTTCTGTGAAGGAAAGGAGGAAGAAAAGGAAGAAAACCTTTTCTTCGCTTCTCAATTGATGCTTCGGCAAAAAGCAATGAATGGTATGTTATGGCGGTTGTACCAATCATATGACTGGAGATGAAAAGGCTTTCCTCTCAATTAATCGCAGCATCACTCCTAAAGTGAGAATGGGGAATGGAGCCTTAGTTGATGCAAAAGGTAAAGGTACCATTTCGATCAACAGAAAAGGGAGCGGTAAGCAAATTCATGATATTCTTTATGTTCCTGACTTGGAAGAAAATTTGCTTAGTGTTGGTCAGCTCATGGAAAATGGTTATTCTCTTGTGTTTAGAGATAATTGTTGTAGAATTTATGATAAAATTGAACCAAATCAAGTCATTGTTGAAGTAAAGATGATAAAAAGAAACTTTCCTTTACAACTTCATTACAATGCATTCAAAAATGAAGTTGTAGATGATTCATGGCTTTGGCACAAAAGGTTTTGTCACTTGAATTTTCATGGTTTGAAGCTTCTGAAGAAAAAAGACATGGTGCAAGGCCTTCCTGAGATACATACTGAGGTGGATCCATGTGAAAGTTGTATTATGAGAAAGCAACATAGAAAGTTTTTTCCAAAAGGGAAGTCTTGGAGAGCAAGTGTACGTTTGGAACTAATCCATACAGACATTTGTGGACCAATGAAGACTCCATCTCTGGGAAGCCAAAGGTACTTTCTAATTTTTATTGATATTTTTCAAGAATGACTTGGGTTTATTTCTTGAAAGAAAAGTCAGAAACATTTGCTACATTCAAGAGATTTAAAGCCTTTGTTGAGAAGAAAAAAGGCTGCAGCATCAAAACCATTCGCAGTGACAGAGGAGGTGAATACACAAGTCGAGAATTTGAAGAATATTGCAAAAATAAAGGCATTGAGAAGCAACTTACAGCTGGGTACACTCCTCAACAAAATGGTGTATCTGAAAGGAGAAACAGAACCATTGTTGAAATGGCCAGAACAATGATGAATGAGAAAGGGCTGCCAAAATATTTTTTGGCAGAAACAGTACATACAGCAATGTACATCCTCAGTAGGTGCCCGACAAAGGCATTGAAGGACAAGACACCAGTTGAAGTTTGGAGTGGAATGAAACCTTCTGTAAGTCATTTTAAAATTTTCGGATGTGTTTATTATGCTCATATACCTACTGAAAAAGAATAAAATTGGATGAAAAGAGTCAAAAATGCATATTTCTTGGCTATAGTGATGTGACAAAAGGTTATAGGCTTCATGATGTCAAAACTAACAAACTTGTTGTTAGTAGAGATGTCATTTTTTATGAAAAAATAGCATGGAATTGGAAAGATAAAAGGTGGAGAATACTTCTATCATTTCTTTAAATGTGCCAAGTCAAGAAGAGGATGAGGAAGAGGAAGATGTCCTTCAAGGGGGAGAAATCTCAGATCCAGAAAATGAAGAACCACCTCCAAGAGAAACAAGAAAGTTGAGTGACATCTATCAAAGATGCAACTTTGCCTGTATTGAGCCAGAAAATTATGAGGAGGCAATAAAGCATGATGTTTGGAAAAAAGCCATGGTAGGAGAAATTTGGATGATTGAGAAAAATAATACTTGGGAGCTTGTGGATGTACCCAAAGAAAGACAAGTTGTAAGTCTAAAATGGATTTACAAAATCAAATTCAATCAAGAAGGAGAAATTCAAAAGCACAAAGCAAGGTTGGTTGCTAGAGGTTTCACGCAAAATTCAGGTATTGATTTCCATGGAACTTTCTCTCCAGTTGCACGTCTTGAGACAATTAGAACCTTGATTGTTGTTGCTGCACAAAAGAAATGGAAGACCTTTCATCTTGATGTTAAGTCTGCATTTCTAAATGGAAAACTTGATGAAGAAATTTATGTAGAGCAACCTCAAGGATTTTTTGTTCAAGGGAGAGAAGAGAAGGTGTACAGGCTAAAAAAAGGCTCTTTATGGGCCGAAGCAAGCACCAAGAGTCTGGTACAATGAAATTGATACATACTTTCTGAAAAATAATTTTCAGAGAAGCAAAAGCGAAGTCACTTTGTATGTGAAGCAAGAACATGGTAGCATTATCATTGTTTGCCTCTATGTGGATGATCTGATTTTTACAGGAAATGATCTGAAGATGATGCAGAAATTCAAGCAAGATATGATGCAAACCTATGAAATGAGTGATCTTGGGTTGCTACATTATTTCTTGGGCATTGAAGTTTCTCAAGTGGAAGAAGGCATTTTTATTTCTCAGAAGAAGTATACTAAAAATATTCTTCAAAAATTTAAAATGATAGATTGCAAATCTGTGGCCATACCATTAGCAGCAAATGAGAAGTTCAGAAAAGATGATGGAGCAAAGAAAGCTAATAGCTCACTTTACAGGAGCTTGATTGGAAGCCTGCTATATCTTACTTCAACAAGACCTGACATTATGTTTGCTGCTAGTTTATTATCCATATTCATGCAATAACCAAGCCAAGTGCATTCTGGAGCTGCAAAGCGTGTTCTACGCTACTTGCAAGGAACAATGGATTATGGGATAATGTACAAATTTGATGGAGATTTGGACTTAATTGGCTATTCTGATAGTGACTGGGCTGGAAGTATAGATGACATGAAGAGTACTTCTGGTTATGTTTTCTTACTTGGTTCAAGCATTTGTTCTTGGATGTCAAAAAAGTAAAGTGTTGTTGCTCAATCCACTGCCGAAGCAGAATATGTCTCAGCAGCTAAGGCTACTTCTCAAGCTATTTGGCTTAGGAGAATTCTTGAAGATATTTGTGAAAAATAAAAAGAAGGGACTGTTTTGTATTGCGATAACAAATCAACGATTGCCATAGAATCCGGTCAACCATGAAAGATCGAAGCATATTTCCATCAAGTACCATTTTATCCGAGAAGCACAAGAGAAAGGTGAATTCAGTTGCATTATTGCCAAACAGGAGAACAACTTGTTGACATCTTCACCAAAGCACTTCCCAGAGAAAAGTTTTGCTATCTTCGAGAACGCATTGGAGTTGTCAAGCAAATGCATTAAGGGGGAGTGTTGGAATTAATGCATTCACAAGGATATTATCCTTGACCTTTATGTTTTCTAGGAGCTCTTTATTGTTTCAAGAATATCATTTAGTCTTTCAATATCATCTATTAATTTTCCAAGAAATCTTTTAAAAGTTTGTGATACATGTATCTAGTGAATTGTGATACATGTATCTAGTTATTTGTGCAATACTTTCAAATTAATTTTGTGAGTAGTATAAATAGAGATGTAATTGATGATTGTAATCATCTCAAGTGGCCTTAAGTAGCCTAATACAACTTGAGCATTCTCTAAGAAAATATTCTCTTCCTATTCTTTCTTTCGCTTAAAGATTTTTTTATGCTAAGATTTGACTCCAATGGTATTTACACCCTTGAAAGCTATTACTATTCATTTGTTTTACGTGCATGAAAACAACAAAAGAAGGATAATCAAGAAATACCTATAACTTTGAGGCCAAGTAGGAGAATCATGAGGTCCAATTTGGCAATGAGATGGCTCATTTACTGGAGAGTGAAGGGTAAAATCAGATCCACTATCATCATCGTCTTCTTCAATCTTGTAATCATCAGCCTCATTCTCTTCATCGTCTGTTTCGATTTGTAACACCCTATCTGCTCCAAATTCTTCGTCTAGTCTCATTCCCATATCTAATATTCTTGTTATTTAATGTATTCTATCATGCAAAATAAAATCCTTTTATTACCATGCAAAAAAAAAAAACAATTATTCACATGTGCTATATATGAAACAATAGAACTAATCTGTAAAAGAGGAAGCACAAGGGGTTGCGAAAGAGAAAAAGTAAGAGATGGAGATGGAGATGGAGATTGAGATTTGAGAGTTGTGCTTGGTTTCTTTTTCTTTAAGAGAATACAAAAACTCAAAAAGAAAGATTCAGTTTGAGTTTCGATTGAACGACAACAGCTGTTTATTCCTTTTTATTTAAGGTTAATCTTTGTACTTGGTTACGGCAGCCTAGGTAACTTATTAAACACAAAGCTATCTTGAGAATAATAATTAAGATAAGGATTATTGATAAATAGGGTATCAAGAATAATATGGAATATCTTTTAAAGGGGAAAACTTTCTTTTTATTGTTTGTGTGTGTTAAATTAATTGATCTTTTCCTGCTTGTTAATTTCTATTTTTCATCACTTCCAATGTACATTTATTTTTCAACCTTGCGCTGCAAATTATCTTTTATGATATTTGGTTTCTTGTTTTTTCATGAGGATATTGTCTCGTTTTAGTAAATTCTAGTCAAAATTTTGCTCTTTTCTTTTTATAACCATTCATTAAGAGGAGGATTGTTGAAGTCGAAAATCTTTAAGTTGAAACAAATTAAATTATCACATTTACAAATAAATGCACAAAGTATATATAGTCAATTCGTCCCATTTTATTAACACCATTTAATTAGGCATGAAGTTTAAAACATTATTTAGCTTGTACATAAGTAGAAATGGGGGAAAAAAATTAAATTTATAGTTCCAAAAGTTAATTCCATAGAAAAATATCACATTAAAAGTTAAGTTGATTTGTTAACAGGTTTGAATTATATTCGTCAAACTTCTAAAAGTTATATTAACATAATATTATTAGTGTAATAGGCTAATAGCGTCAAACGTTATAAAATGACTCACATAATTAGCAAGCGTCATATATATATATATATATATATATATATATATATAAAAGAAAGTAGCAATATAAAAGTAACTTAATTGAGTTTTGTCTACTGTAATCACTGACAAGCACAGCTAATTAAGCGCTTCCTTGTGCGGCACATGAACGCTAGCAAAATAATACAATATGATTGAGATATGCATGTGATGTTCTGACTGGAATTATCTAATTTAACAGATAATCAACCTGATTCCCTGACGCGAACTAGCCGCCACACACTGTAACCCGTGGGATTCAGGATTCTTAAATAGGATTTAACAGCCAGAATTTTAACAATGTATTTTAATGTATTTTTTAAGGAAAATATAGAGTTTGAACTAAAATTATTGGATTTGGTCGAATTCATAATCTAAACTCTATCTTTACCCCTGAATTTAAGCCATATAGTGATAATAGAAATTATTTTTGCATTATTATCTTTTTACTGGATATGAAGTAATACATTAGCTACTCTCTTTTTCCATGTTACTAATTTACTATCATGAACAATTACCTGTAATTATTTTTTAAATAACCTAGGTATGTATTATTTTTTATATATTATCAGTATGGTATCATGCATTTGGCAGTGTACCACGAGTGTGTCCGTTTGTCCTATGTGTGGCTGTGTGGAACTTGAATGCATCAAAACTTTTGTAGTTTCAAGTGAAATACTGTCATTTTAATTGTACATATAATGACTCGGACGGTCCCTTTTTTTTCTTTTGAAAATTTATTTTCTGAATAAACTTAAATTGTTTACTCTGTTTAAAGCTTTAAGGCCTACAATTTTTTGTTTAATTTAATACATTAAGACTTAAATGTTCCCATGTCATTTAAATTACGATCCTTGTTCATTGTATTAAAAGGAGATTCATGTATTTTATATGTATACATGAGTTAGAAGTAAAACATATTACATTCACGGCTGGAATTTGTGTGAAATCCAAAATTGGTACTCCATTAATTTGGGGCCAAACATTCTCTTGGACTAGAATAATGGTCAAAAATAAGGGATCGATTTGATGGTATTTGTCCTCCGGAAATTTCTAGGCATCACTTCTCTCTTGACATATTTTTGTGTTAAGAAGTGCAAGCTCATATTTACGTAAGTTGTGTTGAGAATTTGATATATATACTTCTAATGGGACTAAAGAATTCCAAAGCGAAAAGAATGGGACTTTAATTTAAGAAGGCCCTTGAATTCCTTCAGTTGGATTCTTGAAACCAATAAACGTGGTGCACAAAGAATAATAATGTTCCTTTATTATTTCATGGTTGATTGATTTATTTTCAGAGTAAAACTAAAGTATCTTTTGATGCCTATGAATACTGAAAAAGAAAGTCTGAATATATATATATATATATATATATATATATATATATATATACACTAGTTTGGAATGAGTCGTAGTTGATAGATCGAGTGAGGAGGAGAAACGATTCCACCTATGTGACAAAACATAGTGGATCCTAAATTCGGATAAAGGAGGAGCGTTGTGGTAGATTAATTTTCTTTTTTATACAATTTACGTCATTAGGAGGTGTAGTCCTTATATTGCTCACCAAAAAATTACAGCATAACTGAGAGGCATCAACCTAGCCTCTGTTCAACAAAAAAAAAAAAAAACCATTGTAATAATAACCAGGGTCGTATACAAGTACAAAGATCCGTAATCTAAGTTATAAACACTCCTATGATCCTATAGAAGATTAGTATCATTGTACATCCAATATATCCAAGACAAACCAGTGCCAAAAATAAAAAACTTATGACAACATGTTCCTCCTTTGCTTATGTCTTATTGAAGCCACGGGAGCCTTGTCCATCAAATAGGGTCCAGCAGCGCACTTGAGCAAATCTCTAGGATTGAGGAAAATTGATTCATCCTCCTCAATGCCCCATTTAGCAAGAGCATTTGCTACTTGATTAGCCTCACAGAAATAATATTGGATCTCAAAATTCACATGTTGAAGTAGTTGTTTAGTATCAAAAATTATATCATGCATTTGCCACCTTGTGTTCTCTTTAATCATATTGATTACTACCATAGAGTCACATTCAAGGACGATATTTTGGAAACCCCGTGAAATACACCACTTCACCCCTAGCCATGCTGCCTTTGCCTCCGCCAAATTGTTACTTCCACTTCCCATGTTATATGCAAAAGCCAAGATCAAATTGCCTTCGGGGTCTCTAATAATACCTCCAGACCCCATAAACTCTTCCCCGTTCCGACTTTTATCAGTATTTATTTTCACCCAGTTGAAGAGGGGTTTCATTGACTTAACAACAAAGCATTCAATATTATGGGAGAGTGAAAGAACTCGACCACATATGCTAAACCAGAGCCCATGCCACTCCTTGCTACAATGGTGTTTAGATATGGACCATCTTAAATGGTTCAGAATTTGATACTTTTCTCTAGTCCTTGAAATTCTAGTATCTCCATACCTTGATGCACATCTTGCTTTCCAAATTTTCGAACAAATTACAATAGGAGTTATCCTCAGCAATTCTTGATGTATAATAATTTTGGGCTTAACTGACCACCATCTAATAAACATACCTTTGATGGGGATAGCTTCCCACCTGATATTCAGAGTAGTTCCAAATATATTCCATAAGTCCCTTGCAATTTTCCCAGCCATAAATGTATGTTGAATTGTTTCACCTTGTGAAACTCTACAACAACAACGCTTAGAAACATAGTTCAGGCTAAATTTGATCACCAACATCATCAAAGGGCAACTTCTTCAACAATTTCCAGGTCAAAAAAGACATCTTAAGGGAAGACGTTTGTGTCATACTTTGTGCAATAAAGATAGTTTATCTTGTATCTTTCTTACTAGGCCCCAGGCTGAAGCGGTAGAGAAAGTTCCATTAGGAGATGGCATCCAGATAGGTGAATCAGAAACTGTTAGAAATTCATGCAGATGCAATTGGTCAAACTGTCATTTTCCATCCACAATAATATCTCTTACAGGTTGTCCTCTTAGAGTGTTCTCATAGGAGATAATCTGAGCTATTGCCCTCATACCCGTCCAATTATCTCACCAAAGGCTTGAGTTGCCAGCATTGATCTTCCACAGTAAGTTCTCCTCAGCTTTCTCCTCTATCTGGAGCATTTTTCGCCAACAATGTGATTGTCATGTCTTCCAAACCTTCTCGACTGGATGTGTTATATTTAGTTTTGGACCGTAGGGTGTCGCACGTCCTAAATCTCCACCATCTTTTCATAGCTAGATCATCACTGAAATCCTTCAAACATCTGAACCCATTGTCTCCTTCTTCAGTTGGAAAGAACATCTTAGGCCAAGAGCTCCAATGAAAATTCTGCTTACCCTCCCTAAAAGAATCTAGCAATCAGCCTCTCAATATGTTTAAAAGAAGATTGATGAGTCTTTTTAACTATGAATAATCCTTTGGTACTGAAATAACAGCCTGAACAGAGAGGAACAGATGTATATAGGGGTGGCAAATGGGCAGGTCGGGTCGGATATAAGCGGATCAAAAACAGATAATTTAAAAAACAGATAATTTATCTGACCCTATCCCTATTTAATACGGATAAAAATAGGTTATCCGGCGATAATATGGATCCATGACTTCTTGAATATGATCACTTTTGGGAGAACTCCTAATCTCCCAAACTTGACGAACCCCAATTTGAGGCTTTACAAATGTAAAAATTAAACTCATTAATTATCCATTGGTTATCCATTTTCTAAGTGGATAATATGGTTCTTATCCCTATTCGACCCGTTTTTAAAAAGTTCATTATCCAACCCATTTTTTAATGGATAATATATTTGGGTGGATAACAATTTTCTTGTAATCATTTTGCCACCTCTAGATATAAAGAATAGGGCCTCAACTAATTTTGGGATTGAGGCATACTCGATTGATTCAGTAAGGAGGACACGAGATGGTTTATGGAGGCTATGCAAGCAAAGTAATTAACCATCAATTAAATAAAGCAAATGAACTAAATAACTCTAGTCATGCAAAGCATTGAGCAGGTCCTGGATTTCAAGAGCAACTTCTCAAGACTGAAGGTACCATTGGTTTTTTTTGCATCCTACTTTTTGTGTGTTGCTCTTGTGCATGTTACCAGATTATACTGATGTCTAAATACTTTGAGCTACATGAACTTTTTGAATCAATTGATATCACCAATGGTAATAAGTTTTTACAGTCATTTTAATCTTCACCGGAATAAGAATATAATGATTTGTTACTAGTCAATATTACATGTTGAACATGTTGAATTGGTGATCTCACAGATGTTAATTGAGCTACAGAAATAAGTTGCCCGAACCATTTTGGGACTGAGACTGCAATGACTCACTTTATTTCCCCGAGCTATTTCATTATTTATGTTGTGTGAAATTAAGTCGAGTTAAATGTACTCGAAGTGATTGAAAGAATATGAGACAAATGGTCTCATTTAAGAAGGTCTAAGTCGCTAAAGTCAACTGCGAAATTGACTTTTAAGTTAGAAGGCTCGGATTTGAAATCCGACGACTCGACTAGCTTCGGGAGAGAATATATGACTTAGACGAGTAACCGGAATAAATTTAATAGACCTCGAACAGCGTGAGAATTGAATCGAGGAAGTTCGGAATACCGGTTGATAGGTCGAATTTTGATCCGTAAGTCGGAATGAAATTCCGAAAGTTGCTGTAGGTTCCTTATGTGATTTTGGACTTGCGTGCAAATTTTCAGACCATTCGGACATCGTTTGGTCGGGTTCGGATCGAAGGATCGAATTGAGGATCCTTGAAGTTCATAGGATTGCTTTCGATGCAAATCTAATAAATCGATGTTCATCTTAGTGTTCCAAAGATTGGAACAAGTTTGAATGAGGTTATAGAACATGTGTGCATGTTCGGATAAAGTCTCGGGGGTCTCGGGTGAATTTTGAATGGTCAACGGGACTAAATTCGCCGCTCTATAAAGCATTTACCTCAGATTTTCTGGTGTAATTGATATTAAAATTAGCAAACAACCTCCAAATTCAATTTCCTTTGAAGAATTAGCTCCGTCTTGAAATTACGGAGCCGTAGCAAAGAGAATCGTCCAAATCGGACTCCGTATGAAAAAGTTAGAGTAATCTTTGTAAAAGAAAGAAAAGAAAATGACATAAGGGGTGGCGAAATTGACTCCCTTCAGCATTTTGCTCGACTTTTAACCCAAGTTAAATAGAACTTAGGGTTCATTTTACCCCTTTCAGATATACAAAACATAACCCACGACTGAGAACAACTACAAACACCAAAGAACCACTATAAATCAACTACAAACACACTTGCAAAGAGGATTTCATGGTAAATCTTACAAGAAAAAGGGATTACAACCCCTTAGAAACAATTGGGAACTTTCAAGAAGAAGATTAAAGAAGAGTTGGAAACAAATAGAGAGGGAACTTCAAGGAAAACATCGGGTAAGTATTCTATGCCCTAAATCCGTCTTAGAATGTAAATTCTATGCTTAATCCCATCATAAATTCACGAATTTGTGAAAGAGAAGAACCAAGGGTTCTTCTCAATTTCAAGAAAATATGAAAATTGGGGATTAAGGCCGATTCGAAGTCGGAATACGACGAATCTTATATGGGTGAACTCGTAAAGAGATAAGGAACATGTTTTAGTAATAATTTCTGAATTTTGAGAAGCGGGTCCGGGGCCAGGGTTTTTGCCGAATTGGGAATTTCATAGTAATTCTGATTATTTTTGCTTGGGTGTTGACCCCATAGCTTAATTTGACATAATGATTGTGAAATCGAATAGATTCGACGCACGAGAAGGCCAATACAAAGGGCAAGAGCGTCGCGGGCTAAGGATTTAGCCGAATTCGAGGTGAGTAATACTTGTAAATGATGTCCTGAGGGTTCGAAACCCCGGATTTCACCTCTTAGTACTGTAATGAGGTGAGGTACATGCTCGGTGATGAGCATGGGTTTGTTTATGTATGGGGATTGGGACTTGGTCCATCCCGATTAATGATTTCTACTGTGTTCTTGATTGGAACTAAATTGATATTATTGTGTTTGGGCTTCGTGCCGGTCATATGAACCCTTCAAGGGTGATTTTTGTTGTATGTTGTATTACGATGTTGGGCATATTGCTAGTTGTGTGGACCCTACAAGGGTGTTATTGGGCATACCGCCATTGTTGTTGCATGAAGCATTTCATCAACTTGGTTCTGAAACACATACGCTGTTTTCAAATGTTTTAAATGGATCGTGTGGCACGCCGCCACAGGTCATGACTAGCCTTGACTAGCATGACTAGCATTGCATTGCATTGAATGGATCGTGTGGCACGCCGCCACAGGTCATGACTAGCCTTGACTAGCATGACTAGTATATATATATTGCGCCGGAACCACCCACCGAGCGCGGGTACCCAGGGGATCGTGTGGCACGTCCGCCACAGGTCATGACTAGCCTTGACTAGCATGACTAGCATTGCATGGCATAGCATCGCATTGCATTGCATAGCATTGCATTTTTGGTGTTGTGATTATTCTGCTTACTTCACGTAT
>MCJB01038922.1:229828-250836 GCA_002018475.1 Nicotiana obtusifolia | reverse complement strand
GGGGGGGGGGGGGGGGCCTCGAGAGGAGTTCAGATGGTTAACAGATCGAATTTGGAGTTTGGATGATTGCTGAAGATGGGAGCCTTCTGGTATGATCGCACCTGCGAGGGTCTTGGCTGCGGGTGCGATGCCGCAGGTGCGGCGGATGTTGTGCAGGTGCAGAGCTGGGCTGACCTGGGGTAGGATGCAGGTGCGAGGGGTAATCCGCATCTGTGAGCCCGCAGGTGCGAGCAAGGCTTCGCAGATGCGGAGAAGAGGTGCGTAGGCTGCCTTCAGAAGCAGATCATGGGCCGCAGAAGCGCTTCCGCAGGTGCGAAACCTGGAGCGCAGGTCAGATCCTATGGACTTGAGTGACTTCCGCAAAAGCGAAGTATTTTCCTCAAAAGCGATTCCGCAGGTGCGAATTTATGGCCGCAGGTGCGAAAGCACTAGGCAGTGTTTAAATTCGAGAGTTTCTGAGATTTTCTTCATTTTGGACATTTCAAGCTCGAGCTTAGGTGATTTTTTATAGGGATTTCGAAGGTATTCTTGAGGTAAGTCGCTTGTGGTTAATTTGCTCAATAATTTTATTTCCCCATTGATTTTTCCCCGTAGACTATGTAGTTTTAAGGTGTAATTTGGGGGTTTGAGGCGAGGGATTTGGAGAGTTTAATTTGGGGATTCGAGTGGCGATTTGATGTCGGGTTTTGGTAAATTTGGTATGGTTAGACTCGTGGTTGAATGGGTGATCGGATTTTGTGACTTTTATTGGATTCCGAGATGTGGTCCCGTGGGCCGGATTTTGAGTTGACTTTTTAATTTTTGATTAATAGCTTAGTATTTACCTATGGAATTGATTCCTTTAGCCCATGTTGATTCTATCGAACTGTTTGTGGCTAGATTCGAGGCATTTGAAGGCCGATTCGCGAAGCAAGGGCGTATTGGAGTAGAAATTTGCACGGCTTGAGGTAAATAATACTTCTAAACTTGGTTCTGAGGGTATAAATCCCTGAATTACGTGTTATATGATTGGTATGGAGGTGACGCACATGATAAGTGACAGACGTGTGGGCGTGCACCATAAAAATTGTGACTTAATTGTTCCCGTGGAGTTGCATAATTAAATAATCATGTCAATACCCACATACCCTCCACATGTTAGAGAAATTGAGCTGAGACTCATGTTAAAATCATTCTTAGGCCATCTGCCGATATTTTTGGGACCCACAGAGGTCGTGTTGTTGGTGGATTACTTGTTTAATTTTTTAGTACTATGTACTCAGTCACATCTGTCATTGCATATTATGTCTCTGTTGCCATTCATTGATACATCATATCATCGTGTCAGCCTAGCTTTCATGATGTTATGAGCTCGAGAGACTGGAGAGGTTAATGACTGAGTGAGGCGGAGGGCCTGATTTTTAGTGATATTCATGGGATCAGGCTGCACGCCGCAGCATGTTTTATTGATTTATGCCTGGATTTGGCTCATTATAGCGTTTGGGCTGAATGAGCCCTTTCAGAGTCTGCACACCAAGTGAATGCAGTTGATATTATATTGAGGGATGAATCTTCCCTGGGCTGGATTGGCCCTATAAAGTACTGAGTGACTGGCTGTCAATTAATCTTTATATTGAGGGATGGATCTTCCCTGGGCTGGATTGACCATATACAGTACTGAGTGATTGAGTATTCTGATAGAGTGAGTTCACGAGACTTCCATCGTAGCGCATCCCATACAGCATGTACATTGGCATGTAGATATAGAGATGTCACTTTCCTCATATCATTCTGAGTCGATCTATTTTTCTTGTATTGAGTTATCTATTGAACTTGAAAGCATGCTTACATTTCTGTACTATAAATTCTATATCGAACTGTACATGTTGAGCTCGTCACTACTTTCAGTCCAATAGTTAGACTTGTTACTTATGGAGTTGGTTATACTCACGCTACACCCTGTATCTCGTGTGCAGATTCAGGCATTTCCGACACGACGGTCGTTGATTGCAGAGTCCGGACATTT
Organism: Nicotiana obtusifolia; assembly: GCA_002018475.1. Classification (NCBI taxonomy): domain Eukaryota; kingdom Viridiplantae; phylum Streptophyta; class Magnoliopsida; order Solanales; family Solanaceae; genus Nicotiana; species Nicotiana obtusifolia. The sequence goes on along the minus strand of MCJB01038922.1, from coordinate 248,831 downwards.
GGAGATCATCGAGGTAGCTGTTAGGCGTTCCCAGACCTTGACTCTCCTCCCTTATCTTTCATGTTATTTATTTCAGTTTTATTTTCTAGACGGAATACTAGACTATATCTTTATGTAGATGCTCATGTACTCGGTGACACCCGATTTTGGGAGAGATTATGTATTGAGTTATGACTTTCTATCCTGTTTTTAAAAAAATTTCCTTTAATTAAGTTGTTTTCATATCTTTCAAAGTTTCAAAGTATTGGAAATGTCTGAGTAGTCGGTTTGCCTAGTACTATGATAGGCGCCATCACGACAGGTTTGTTTTGGGTTGTGACAAGAAGTTATTGTAAAATTAAAAGAAATAAAATTTAAAGGAAATAATAATTTACCAGGTCATCGTAGGTTATGTATGAATCAGTTATAACCACTTCAAAAGTTGGATGATCATCTTCTTCATTATCACTAGTAGAAGAGTAAGATAGGGCTGGTTTGGTAGAGGTAGAGGCGTCCATAGTTAGGGTTTGTAGGTAAGTGTGTTTTAGGTCTTTAGGGTTTAAGTATATGAGACTATATATATGAGGCCAACCCAACCTAAAAAAAATTTCAAACATCCTCCTCAAAAATTTTGAATGCTAATTTTCCCTCTTAAGTTTTTTCTTCGTTCAATTTTGGCAGCTTTGTATCCCATCGTTTGAGTGCTAATTAAATAGTGCTTTAATTCTAATCCCGTCATTTTTCATCCTAAATTTTAATCCTAAGTAGCAATTTTGATTATTAAATATAGATATATTTTGCATAGAGAGGTCCCTTTTAATAATCACGATCTTGGTACATAGTGAGACCACTGGAAAAAAAAAAAAAGAATCTTAATTAGCCTAATAATTTAACTACTACATTATTTACATTCTAGTTTGCCTAATGAATCCTCCATTTTAGTTAGCCTAAAGAATCCTGTCAGTGAATGAACAACCTATTACTGGTGCGGCTATCTGGTTTGGTTTGAATAGAGTTGTTGTCGAAATTAATGGTATTAGTTGAATTGTATTAATTACTTCGGTTACTGTGATGACCCGATAACTCATCTTTAAATTTAACATTCAATTATGTGCTCCGAGACCTCGAATATCACCATTCAATTCCTCGACTTGCGTGCGCAGTGCGTATATTTTTCCAAAAAGCTTTTATGTGAAAAATTGATAAAAATGTGAAACAGTGCTTTAAAACTCACTTAAGTTGACTTCGGTCAATATTTTGAGCAACAGACCCGGATCGATGTTTTGACGGTCCCATGAATCCGTATCGTGATTTGGGACTTGGGCATATGCCCGGAATCAAATTTGGAAGTCCCTAACTCGAATTATCGTTATTTGACGAAAACTAAAAACTTAAAGGTTAAAGATTTCCAAAGTTTGAACGTAGATTTGACTTCATCGATATCAGACTCGGATTGAGATTCTAAGAGTTGGAATAGCTCCGTTATGTCATTTGGGACTTACCTGCAAAATTTGAGGTGTTTCCGGATTGATTTGACACGTTTCGGCGCAACTTATAGAATTGAAAATTTCATAAACTCATAAGTCCGTATTGAGGTGAGATTTGTAGTTTCGATGTTGTTTGACATGATTTGAGACCTTGAGTAGGTCCGCATTATGTTATGGGACTGGTTGGTATAATTGGACGGGGCCTCGAGTGGCTCGGGTGAGATTCAGACGAGTTTCAGACCATTTTTGTAAAATTTTGCAAGACTGGTTCTGGTGGTTCGCACCTTCGGCTTTTGGAGCGCAAGTGCAACCCCGCTTCTGCAGAGAACGTTGTCGCTTCTGCGATTTGGATCCTGGGCAGCCTTCTCGCTTCTGCGAGAAAATGATTGCAGATGCGACCATCGCTTCTACGGCTCAGCGACCGCAAATGCGAAGGGACCGCTTCTGCGACTCTTCATGCGCTTCTACGCAACCGCAAATGTGGCTCATTTTTCGCAGATGCGGACACCCGTTTGGCAAGCTCATTTCGCAAATGCGAGCCCACAGATGCAAAAATAATGTCCGCGGATGCGAAAATGCTGGACAGAATGCTTAAAATCGGAAGTTTGCCATTTTTACTCATTTTTGAGTTTTAAGTCTCGGATTTGGGCGATTTCAAAGGGAGTTTTCACAAGTTGAACTGGGTAAGTTTTCTTATCCTATTTCATTTATATTTCATGATTCCATACTTATTTGCATCATGAATCCGTGAATTTAATTGAAGAAAATGAGATTTTTGTAAAATATTCCAAAAATGTAAAATGAAGATTTGAAAGGCAATCCGATGTCAGAATTCAATAATTTTTATATGGTTGAAATCGCAATGTAATGGGTGTTCGGATTCCGTAATTTTTTGTCGAGTTCCAAAAAGTGGGCCCATCATGACCCAAAATCTACTACTGGTCCTGATGGCGCCTAACACCGCCATCACGCAAGCCAATAATGATTAGTTAATTTAATTACTCATTCTAGTATGTTAAATCATAATTTTTATTAATGAAATAGTGTGAAATAGAATTTACACGAACTACAATAGTGAATAACCTGTAGGAACCCCCAAAATCCGGTGTCACAAGTGCATGAGCATCAACTAGGAAATATAATAAAATACAACATCTGTCTTGAATATAAGTTAGACAGCAAAATATAAATAACTCTGATGGAGACTCTGCAGGTTGCGGATTGTAACATGAAATGCAGCTCACGGTAAAGTCCTCGCAATAGCCACGCCTCTGTGCCCAAAAGACCAACAGACATATATGTACCTGCACGAAAAGTATAGCAAGTGTAGTATAAATACGTAAATCAACGCGTAGCCAGTAAGTATGTAGCCTTATCCCATAGAAGTAGTACAAGGGGTCGACATCAACACTTACCAGTGGTCCAATAAGACAGATACAGTAGAAGTAAACAGATGTGAATCAGAGAAAATAAACGAAGTAATAAGTATAATACGTGGTATAATTCTCTTCTCATCAATAACTCAATCTCTCAGCTAGCAGCTACCTCCTCAATCGGAGTATATATATATATCGGACCTTACCAGATAGGCCGTCACAGTTAAATCAGGGAAATTTCACAGATATGCTGGCTTCTTGCCAATTATTATGCACGACTTCATAAGAGTATTTTATAGAAATGCCGAGGTATGCGGCCCGATCTATCATAACATTGCAAAACCATAGATACATTTATTTTATTGTCGAGGCTAATGGCCCGCTCCCATGAGAGTGTGGTACATAAATTCTGCCGAGGTGTACGGCCCGATCCATCATAGTGTGCGCACTACCGAGGGTCGAACGGCACGAACCATAGATGTATCTATCCTGCCGAGGTGAACGGCCCGATTCCATTAGAATAGGAAGCTTTGACGGGTCCTTGATCCCACTCATGAGTAGACGTGTGAGTTATGTATATTAAGGGAAATCTTTCGGTGAAACGCAATACGCGGAAGGATTTCATAAGATAAGTACAATCATTTCGCGGCTAATCATGAAGCCCGTCGAATCTATGCCATATCGAGTCTATCACTCTACACAAGTCTAGTCTCAAGTTACAACGTAAAATAAAGGAATTTAATAGGCAGGAGACACCTCAAGTAGTATAGCTATAGCATGGTGTGAACCTAAGTCTACGCGGACATAACATGAATCTAGCTACGCACGGACTCTCGTCACCTTGTATGTACGTAGCCCCGCAATAAGTAACCTATAACAATTACATCACCTAGGGGTAGTTTTCCGCTCACAGAGTTAGACAGGAGACTTACCTCGCTCTGAAGTTCCAAAACTGGTGCCAAGGCCTCTCTAACACCTCAAACCAAAGCTCATCGATCCAAAACTATTCAAACAACGTGTAAACCAGTCAAAATATATTATAATTCCCATAATTAATCAATTTAAATAATTTTCAACTCTGCTCGAAAAGTTCATAAAATCAACCATCGTGATTCCGAAAATTTTTGAAGATAAACTTTGTCCATAACACCACGAACTTAATTATATAACTTATTCCAAATTCCACGTCCAATTTCGTGGCCAGATTTCAAAAATATCAAGTTCTAAGTTTTCTACCAAAAATCCTACAATTTCTACTAATTTCCATATTTAAATCCTTATACAAACCATGTAATTAACTTGTAATTGGTGGGAATCACTTATCTTGTGATGTTTGATGAAAATCTCCCCTAGAAGCTCTCCAAAATCGCCCCAACCAAGTAAAAATGAGAGAAAATGAACCAAATCCCGTTTTTAAGAGAACCCTCTGCCTAGACGACTTTTCGCATCTGCAGTCCACTAGCCGCTTCTGCGGCTCCGCACCTGCGGACATTCCCATCGCAGGTGAGGCTTTCCATCAAGCCCAGCCAAGTCCGCTTCTGCTAACAAAAACCCGCTCCTGCGGTCACGCTTCTGCGGCGCCCATGACCGCTCCTGTGGTCTCGCTTCTGCGGAGCCTTGACCACTTTTGCAATGCCTTTGCCGCTTCTGCGGATGCGCATCTGCGCCCCAAATTCTGCATCTGCGACCCTTCGCCCAGCTGGTCCAGGACTACTTCTGCGACCCCCTTGGCCGCTTTTGCGGCTCCGCACCAGCGGTCTAAACCTCGCAGATGCGGTTACACCAGATGTGCTTCCACCAGCAAATTTCATAAGGCCAAATTCAATCCGTTAACCATTCAGAATCCACACGAGGCCCTTGGGGCCTCGAATCAAACATATAAATTTCTAAATTTCATATCTTGTGCCGAAACATATCAAATCAAGTCCGATTGACCTCAAATTTTGCACACAAGTCATAAATGACATGGCGAAGCTATTCTAAGGCTTGGAATCCAAACGGACATCGATAACATTAAAATCCACTTCAAGTCAAACTTAAGAATTTCTTAAACTTTCAAAATACCAACTTTCTATAATAAGCGTCGAAATGCTCCCAGGTGATCCGATACTTAACACGAACATACGCCCAAGTCTGAAATCATCATACGAACCTATTGGAACCTTCAAATTTCGATTCCGAGGTCGTTTACTCAAAAGTCATTCCTTAGTCAATTCTTCCAACTCAAAGCTTCTGAAATTAGAATTTTCTTTCCAAATTAACTTCGGACTTCCTGAAATTCAATTCCGACCACACGTACAAGTCATAATATCTGAAGTGAAGCTACTCAAAGCCTCAAACCACCGAACGACACGCTAGAGCTTAAAACGACTGATCAGTCATTACAAGCTCCATGTTGACTTTTGGTTGACTTTTCCGAAAATGACTTAAATTAAGCCTCTTTCGAATTGTGAATAATTTCTAAAGCTCAAATTGAATTTTTGGTAAATAAATTGCTAGGTTTGATTGGTTTGGAGAATAATTCGAAAGGAAAAGCCGTGGTCGAGTGATCATTTGAATTGCGAAGTAAGGTAAGTGTCGTGGTTAACCTTGATTTGAGGGAATAGAACCCTTTAACTATGTGTTATGTGAATTTCATGTGTAGCGACGTATAGACGAGGTGGTGAGTGTCTATACATCGTCAAATTGCTTGTTTCCATATTTTTACGTATTTCACTAATTGCCTCATTTAATGAATTTATTGATTCTCTTACTTTCATTGTCTACCATTATGCCTTGATTTCATGCCTTAATTGCTACCTGTTTATTAGATTTTTGTGCCATAATTGCTACTTGATAATTACCATTTCATATATTAAATCGTCTATCTCCTCCCTGATTCTACACTTATTTGTTACTTGCCCCTATTGTTTCCTACATATACCTTGTTGCCTAATAGTTTCTTAATTGTGGCATTTATTGAAGTAGTCTTACGTATAAGTGTTGTTAATTTATATTGTTGGATCGGGTCGCACGCCGCAACAAAATTTATTTCAAAGATTATATTGTTGGATCGAGTTGCACGCCACAACGAATTTTATTTTAAGTTTATATTTTTGGATCGGGTTGTATGCCTCAACGAAATTTAATTGAAGGATTACATTGTGGGAACGAGTCGCAAGCCGCAACAGAATGATAAAAGAAATAATCAGTTGTGACTACTGAATTGGCCTCGATTGTTGATATGACTTACATGTCTTACCTCTATTCCTGTTATTATTATTATTATTATTGCATACAGGTTAATGTAAGCGACCTGCCTTAGCCTCGTCACTACTTCGTCGAGGTTAGGCTCGGCACTTACAGAGTGCATGGGGTCGGTTGTACTCATACTACACTCTGCACTTCTTGTGCAGATACCGGAGTTGGTCCCAGCGGCATACCATAGATTTGCTAGGATTCAGCTATCAGAGGAGACTTGAGGTATAGCTGCACGGCATTCGCAAATCTAAAGTCCCCTTTTATTTTATCTTAGCTGTGTGCTTTCTTTCAGATAACTTTATTTTTATTCAGACCCTTATTTGTATTATTCTAGAAGCTCGTGCACTTGTGACTCCAATTCAAGGATGAAATTTAGACATCGTTATTATTTTGGTTTATTCACTTTAATTCAGAGTTATTTGATTTTTTTATTATTAATTAAAAAGAATTGTTAAGAATGGCAAAAATTATTCTAACATTGGCTTGCCTAGCAAGTAAAATGTTATGCGCCATCACAGTCCCGAAAGTGAGAATTCCGGGTCATAACAGTTACTAAAAATTGTATTGATGACTGCAATTTTTGAATCCCCATGTGGATATTGAATCCTATTTACTAACAAAACTATTCACATACCAACCATTTAACTTCTCAATAAAGTATTTACACCTCTCATTTAATCTTCCTAACTCTTTCGAATTCAAGACTGTTTTAGTCTTTTGAAATGATATAAAAATTTGGAAAAAAATATATAGTGATATAAAAAAACACACGAGAGCTAGATGAAGATAGAAATTTGATATCATTCATAATTCAATAGAAAATAAAAGTACACATACCATAACTGGATGAACTTAAAAATAAAAGCTAAAAAAAGAAAAAAAAATAACACAAACATAACCTAAAAACTAATCAATTTCAACCGGATCTTCAGAAGTTCCTTGTCCTTTCACTTGCACTTTAAAGACAACAAACAATGGTGCAATTTCAACCAACTCAAATTTAACGATCCAACCTCACTTGTTATCATTCTCCATCACAAAATTTTTCCAACCTTCTTCGTTCACCAATGGTTAATCCTACAAACCACTCTTTGCCACCATATTGAAGAAGCGCGGTGTTATTTGTTTCAGGAAGATGCTCATAGATTCGTTTTGGAATATGCTGCAAACAGAAGAAAAAATCATTAGTAATAACTTTTAACCCTAAACTATAAAACACAAAGTCACACTACCGGAGGCATAAAAAATATACGATGCATATATTTATCTGGAGTTAAGGCATCAAAAATAATAATAAAAAACTCATTTAGCCCAAACCCCCCATAAAAAAGCCACACTGCCGGAGGTTAATGGTTTAGTTATTTATAAAATAAAATAAAAACTCATTTGCCAGATAGTCGTGATTGATGTATGAATCTTTCATAAGCACTTCAAATGTTGGATTATGCTCTTCCTCGTTATCATCAGAAGTGGAGTAAGATAGGGATCATTTGGCAAAGCTGGGAGAGGATTCCATAGTTGGTTTTCTAGGGTTTGTCTAAGAGTGTGTGTTTATGTCTATAAAGTTGTGTGGGTGAATGTGTATATATACACGGCCAATCGTTCAAAAAGACATATTTGACCATAAAGTTTAGTAAAATGCAGATTTGGAACCTAATTAAAATGTGTATTTTTCATATTTAGTCCCCTTTTAATGTTAATTTTGACATTAATTGTTAGATTTGGGACCAAATTAGCAATTTAATTATGAAATATTAATGAACTAAGTGTCCTTGTGTAATGTTCATTTTGACCTCAATTGTTAAATTATTTAATTCAAACCATAATAATAAGTAGATATTAATAGTAACCATATAAATCCATTGACTAAGGTTGTAGTCATATAACCTATGTTAATTATATCGTTGCTCTGCATAGTTATATCGACCATCTATATAATAGCCAATATATAATTTCATTCATTAAGGTCATACTGGTTGTAGTCATATAACCTATATTAATTATATCGTTGCGCTTCATAGTTATATTGACCGTTTATATAATAGCCAATATAAAATTTCATTCATTAAGGTCATACGTATCGGCCTGTTGTTATTCAGAGCAACCGTATAAGTCCACTGACTAAGGTTGTAGTCATATAACCTATGTTAATTATATCGTCATGCTTTATGTTTATATTGACCGTCTATATAATAACTAATATATAATTTCATTCATTAAGGCCATACGTATCAGCCACTAGTTATTCATAATAACCATATAAATCCGTTGACTAAGGTTGTAGTCATATAACCTATGTTAACTATATTGTTGAGAATAGAAGAAGTACTTATTAAGCAAACTTCCCAAGTACTTGTCAAAAGAAGAAACTTTTTAGAGATGAATCAAACAGTATCCAAAATCTAACATTACTACAATTTTCTAGAATCAAACAAAGGTGAAAAGTTAACATTCCAAACAATGTCCAAAGTCTGATGAATATCATGAATCAATGTAGTAAGGTTTAAAACAGGTGCAAAATGAATCTAACGCTTATAGCTACTTAACGTCTAGTCAGTAGATGATAATACTTTGACACTTAGAACTAAACTTTTCAATTAAAATCCAACAATATAGACAAAACATTCAGTTCATACGGGGAAAAATAATTTTATTAATAATCAAACTGAACAATTTTCTGATATCTTCATCCCTACAAACATTCCAGCTAACAACACAGATGAAATAACACTAGCTCCATCGTCCCCTTCAACTCCTACACCACTTTCATCTACAAACGAACTTAAAGATGGTTCTTCACTGTCAGCATTTTCTTCTTGGAATTCATTAAATGCTGCTATGACTTCATCATAAGATTTGTAAGACTTAAAGTTGCTTCCTTTGAAACCTATAACCATAGGAGCCACTCACACCAAGAGTTGTATAAGCCGGGCCTTTTACCACGAAATACCACATACACCTTCGATGGTGATATATTATCAGCTTGACAACTTTTTCTAAACTCAAATGCTGCTATGGCTTCATCATACGATTTGAAAGACTTGAAGATGCTACCCTTGACACCAGTAATCATAGGAGCATACTGATGCCAAGAGTTGTATAATCCAGGCCTCTTACCACGAAATACAACATAGACTTTCGAAGCATTATTCCTCTTCCCGTTCCCTATTTCTTAATCTAACCCTTAACTCTAAAAGAAAGATAAGAGATGAAGAAGGAGAAAACAAAGATAGAAATATGGGGGCTGGAAAAGCTTCTTAGGTGATGCACTGTATATTTAAGAGTTTAGGGTTAGAAAGTAACCAATGCAAGATAAGTATAGTAGTTTAATTTTATATGTATTTCCTTTGGTACACTATGTGTATATTTCAATGTATTTCGTTTGGTATAGTATGTGTATATGTGCATTGAGTGTCTTATGAAAAAAAATGTAGCCGTGCATGTGTATATGTGAAAGAAGCCTTGGGAAGATAATACAATTAAAATAATGAGAGAGAGTTGTTTGAAAAAATTGAATTAAAATAAAAATTTGCTAAAGTGTAGTGATGGAAAAAGAAAATACACAATTATCCATTATGCCCTCAAAAGCCGTGCGAAGTTACCATAATGTCCCCATTCTGGACATTTGGGCCTTTATTAGTGTGGCCAATTATATTTTTTGCTTTTTATTAACTGTTTGGTATGTTGTTTTATTCTTGAGAATTGAGATTGTCAATTTTAATATTTTATCCTGGGATAACTTATCGTGAGATTATTATTCTACTGTCTGATCGGGATAAGTTATTCTGGTACTATTTTCAATCCTGGGATGATCTATTCCAGAATTAATAATCAACAAGAAACAAAACGAATTATTTTTGCTTATCCATCATAGCAAACAATCCCAATAATTTATTTTTTATTTCCTTGGAACCTGACTAATTCGAAATTTTACAGTATAAAAAGTGCCCGTATTAGTTATTGCTTCTTGGCTATTAGGCATACCGGCAAGAGCGCATATATATATATATATATATATATTCATTTGTCACAAAAAAAAGAGAGACAAAAACACAACTCGCCAAATTAGATTACGTTGAGTTTATTGCATTACCTTGTTTTTATAAGAGAGTTTTTTACGATTTGAACCTATCGACCTGCTGGTCGTACAATAATAATGTTGTGATTGCGTCAAAACTCTAAAAATAAGATAAAAGAAGGATTTTGATTAGTTGTAATGGTGATAAGACAAAACCAAAGCACATAAATTAATTGCAGCTTCATGGGGTGGGTACACTATTAATTAATTGTCTGGTTTTAGTGGATTCGATCTCATCTTTTTTTAAAATATTTAATTACTTGGAACTCAACTGAAAGAATTAAAAATATACAAGCTGTTCTAGGCTGTCAACATTTGTGTCTAACCTAACAATTGCAGATGCGTTTTAGTAAGAGAAAGGTGAATGATTTAGTACGGTTTTGGACAAAAATATGTATCTAAAATGTGAAACATACATTTCAGGGGAACCATGTCGAGTCCAAATCAATGCTCCTTTGCTCATTGGATTTTTTTTAATGTTTTTTGGTTCTATTTATTTCCCACAATATTATATCTCGTTTAACTAATTAAAGATTTAATTATTCTACCATCTCTATAATATGATTAATCGTTCATATGCACTTTTTATGTATATAGATTTTTCATTACATAGGAGTTATTTTTTTTTCTTGTAAGGATTATATAGGAGGTTAAGTGTATGGTTTTAAAATGCATGAGGTATACCCACGGGCCACGACTAAGTAAATTAAATTGTGTTAAGGAGTTTGAATGCAGCTGCTAATAGAAGCACATAATCATTTTCCAAAATATTATCTTAAAACGCATTTCCAAAACTAATAATTCCAAAAGAAAAATTAATTAGAAAGAATAACCTAACTAGTCGCACGTCCAACTACTTAAATTAAAAATAATGAATGGATGTATAATATATGTATAACTAATATATAATATGTATATAATCGTGTATAATAATAAACAGTAAATGCAGCTCGCTAAATATCCCAAAATTAGACTCAACCGTGCCAACCCTATGTTTTATGATGTTCTTGATTTCAAAATTAATGTATAGAGAGAGGGAAGATATACAGCTTCAGGCCTACTTCTAGTGTCTACTACTACTACCACTAGAAATTAGGAATCATTAAATAAGTGTTTGAGTAATATTTGAATTGATTAAAGTCATAAAAAAGAGAACTTCAAATTGAAGTTGAAAAAGATAATTATTTGAAAGTCGAGTATTTTGAATATAATTCAATTAGAAAATGATTTATCCATCGATTTAAACTAGGCAAATTTTATGGTCCAAATATGTTAAACATCGATTTAAACATGGCAAATTTTATAAATGAAGATTTTTTTTTTATAATGGGTTGAACAATTTTCGAATATCTCATGATTTTAAAAAAGGAAATAAGTATAAAATTTTCAACGTGATGTGTAGGGACTTTCGCATTGAAAATTAGAATTAGTGGATTGAATAAATTTCAAATATCTCGTGATTTAAAAAAAAGAAAAGAATAAGAAGTATAAAACATTTTCAAAGCAATATGATATTTATCAATTTCACTTCATTGTTAAAAGCGATGGTGGTTGTTGGATCATTACAACGAAGGAAAGTTGTCAAATTCACATTAGTGACGTGGACTTTTTGTTTGATTAAGGATTAGCACTTTCATATCTTTTTCAAGTTATATATATTCTTAGAAGATGGGAGGCTTAGAATAGAAGGAAAATATGAAAAAATATGGATGAAAATTTTAATATACCAGACAAGTTGAAACAAATTTTGAAGTTCCAAAAAAAAGAATCTTTCTGGAAAGGAAAAGGTAAAAAAATACCTTTTATAATATCTTAATTTTACCTCTATTATATTTTGGGACTAATTATATCCTTACAGTTAGCAAATTATTTTAAATTTGCTCTTATCTCTAATATAGTTTCAGCCAGAACTATAATTGTAGTATAAGGGAGTTAATTATAACAATAGCCAAAAATTTCTCAAAAGAAATTTGACAGGTATTATCCATTCGTTTCACACTAGAATTTCCTTAATATTAAAGATAAATAAAAGAAAATTTATTAACAAACTATTACGCGGTATGGTGAAATAGATGAATTTCCCACTCTTACAAAGAGTATCGGGGTTGAGCCTTAAGAATGGAGAAACCTTTAATAGAAAGTCATTTTCCCTTTAATTTTTCTATTCGATGCGCATATGAAGTTATTCGGTTAAAATACTGAATATCAAATAATTATGCAAAAAAGATAATTTGTTAAACAGTAGTAAGTGTATGAATAATTCAGAAGCATAAAAAAAAATCAGATTAAAATATTTTGTATTATCAACAACAATAAATTAGTGTAATCTCATAAGTGGAATCTGAGAAAGGTAGTGTGTACGCAGACCTTATCCCAATTTTGAAAAATTAGAAAGGTTATTTTCACTAGACTCTCGACTCAAGGAAAAATGCAAAAAAGAAGCAGTGACAACATACAATAACATCAACAAGATAACAGGAAAACTGAAGCGAAAGAAATAACATGTAATAATAGAAATCTAAAAAATAAAAAAACGTACAAGATTAACCCTAATATTATTGGTATGGACAAGGAACACGCACAATTATCTACTAACCTCCTACCACAATTCTCGACCTACACACTCTGCTATCAAGAAACTAAAATATTTTGTATTATAAATCGATAAATTAGAATCTTTTCTCCTTGTGAAAATAAAACAGCAGAACTCTCGTTATAAATAGGCCAGTATAGTAATAAATTCAGAAAAAGGAAGAAATAAACGCGACTGTCAAATCTACATATACTCTTTCTCTGTTTTCTTCCCTTTTCTCTATCTCTCCGAAGATTCCATTCGGTCTCCGATCAGTTCTGCTGTTTAAATCTCTGTCCTCTCTCTTTTCAGAATCATGTTAAATTTTCAAGGTACGTAAAAATCCATACATAAATATATTTTAATTATGTGTATTTCATTCTTTTTTCCCTTTCATTTATTGAGTGTGAAAACCTTACATGAAAATTTAATAATTTCTGGTCTACTTTTGGAAGTTAATATGAGTTCCCAAGTTGGTAATTTGTTAATCTGTCATCAGCTAAAAAGAGTCTTGATTTTTACACTTTCAGACATTGGATATTTTTGTTTCTATGCATGTTAATATTTTAAGAAATAAACTTGAATGAATTTTCAGATTTTGTAGGTATAAATAATTTTCCTTCTACTACTTGATATCATCGTATAGCTCCTCTTTTTTAAACTTTTTTTTCCTTTTTGGGGGGTCATTCTATGTTCTTGAAACTTCGAAAATTCTTGATTTTGGCTTCTTTGTTCTTCAAGATTTTGGTTAGGCAGCCTTTTTAATAATGCAAATGGTTTTTGACTTTTCAATATTATCCAAATTTTGATTTTGAGGGAAGTCTTGGAGCTGACGGTCAAATTGTTTCTGCGTGACCTATAGGTGACCTATAGGTCACGGGTTCGACCTGTGTGTACTTGTATCAGGGTAGACTGTCTACAGCACACTTCTTTGGATGTAGCCGTTCTTTAGATCCTGCGTAAACGCGGAATATTTTGTGTGCCGAACTGTCTTTTTAAGTGACAATGAAAAAAAGTTTGTATCAAATTTTTTTTTCATTGACAATACTATTTTTATTTCTTTTTTTAAGAAAAAATGGTGTCTTCAAAAGATAGCCATATGAGAGTTATGGCCAAATTTGTACTGAATTCTTTTTGACTGGTCATATCTGAGATTCTTCTTTTGAAACTCTGAGCTTAGGTCTTTAGTTGGATATAACAGAGTACACACTAAAAAGGTTCCCTTTTATAGAATGGGATCTGCTTTTCTTGCTTCTCATCATACCTTAAATAATAAGTAGACAATAATAAATAAAACTAATAATGATATTAATAATTGCATACTCCATGTTTCATACATGATTCCCTTCTTTACAACCATGGAGGAAAATCATGATATATCAGGTTCAGATGTTGTGTCTTGTGCACAAATTGTCTTTAAACAATTCAAGAAAAAACATGTAGAGTATCATGTGTTGTCTGTGCCTTTTCTTGATACTATAGCCAAGTACATATGAGAAGATAATCACGATGAGTTCTCCTCAAACTAATAAAAAAATAGTTTAACTTATATATATCAGGTCATGTAAAACATATCCACACATATAGAATAAGGGTAGTCCGGTGCACAAAGTATTCTGCGTTTATGAAGAGTCGGGGAAAGAGCCGCACCCAAAGGGTGTGACATAGATAGCCTACCCTCTCATAAATTCGTAGCTAATTCTATAGCTCGAACTGTGACTTATAGGTCAAATGGAAATAAATTTACTGGTGCTTTAAGGCTCCCCGTCAATATCCACATATAACATTTCATAAAAAGTAAAAATTATAATCTTGAAAATAACGTAGATTACTTGCTACAACTTGTAAAAATAATCTGATCGTGTAAAATCTCTTTATACTGTTATTGACGTATATAAGTTAATATAAACTCATAAAAAATCATCAAAGTTGTCTCTCTCTCTCTTTTCTTGTCTTCTTTCCCCATATTGTGTTATGCTTTTTGGTCCCTTTTGTTTATAGGATCTACTATTGCAGAACAATCTTTGAACTGAAAGAGGAGAAAATGGAGGGGGATACATTTTCTGGATTAGGCAATGGTACACAAATAGATGGCAAAGTTGTGCAAACATTTCAGAAGAGTTTTGTACAAGTTCAGAATATACTAGATCAGAATAGGCTACTAATCAATGAGATTAATCAGAATCAAGAGTCCAAAATCCCTGATAATTTGAGCAGAAATGTTGGATTAATCAGAGAGCTCAACAATAATATTAGAAGGGTAGTTGACCTCTATGCTGATCTTTCAACTTCTTTCACTAAATCTGTTGATAATTCATCTGAAGGGAATTCAAGTGGACACAAGAGGAGCAGGCCTATTTAGAATTCGTGAGTCGGCTGAGCCTTGGGGATTTCTCGATTGTAAAAAATTTATGTGTACTCTTTTAGTACATCAACCTTGTATGTTACATTGTTCATGTGTAACCGCAGATCTAATTGAAGCAAAATTGCTTGTATCTTCTAATTTTTTTGGTCAAATTCTTGTTTTTATGCAACAATTACTCTTAATTCCAAGCAAGTTAGGCTTGTATAACATTGTAAATTGACTACTTTTCTGCTGGGAGAAACTAGAGTCAGGCTTAGTAAAAGAAAAAAGAAAAGAAGGATCAATTTTTGTTCTATCTGACCGTAGAAAACGTACAAAACAACCTGTTACGAAACTACCGATAAGGGACACAAGCATGTTTTGTCCTCAACCTCTATCCGTCATTAGTAGTTTCGACTTAATTTTCCTGTTCTCTAATACACTGCTCGCTACAACTAACAGTCCCTTTACTAGGTTGGGAAAAAGCTAGATTGAAACTACTCATAAAAATGGAAACATTTCGTATAAAAAAGTCACTTGAAATTTCACCCGTATCAGTCTGTTGTTACTCTCCTCCTTTATTCGGGTTTAAATTTGTGTTGTTGTCTATATTGATAATTGACACTTTATTAACCTTCTCTATGAATGCACACAGTTATGTTGATTCTTGTTAAAGGAATGCTGCAAACTTCCCTTTTTTTTATAATTTACTTTTTCAGCTTGTCAAGAGCCTAATGATGGAGTATTTGATAAGGGTCATCTTGGATTTTCTCTATCATTCTCCTTTAAATGAATTTCTTCCATTACCTTTTGTAGATCTACTTTTGTTCCTTTTCTTACTCTCTGCTGCTTAAAGCCAATTTTCTTTGTCATATTCCATGAGTGGTGAGAAGTGAGAACTGAAGAAGTGGCAGACAATGTTTCAAAGTCCTTAGGTTTTGAGTTATATATAAAAATAAGATAAAAAGTTTTACACTATTAGTGTAGTTTAATATTGGACAGTAGGCTGATTACTATTTTTATCAAGTTATTAATTATTATTTGTTTATCATAAAAATCTACCGATACTTACTTTATAGATAACCAAATTATGTAAATATTTTTGAAACGTAACACTATTGCACTATTTACTGCATCGAACGTACCGATAATATTGAACATTTACCGGCAATTTACTGCATAGAACTTACACTACTTTTAAGGAAAGAAATTTGCATTTTCCCTTTTGGAATATTATAGTTGGAAATTTATTTAGTATTTTAATATAATCAAAGTTCGAACGGTATAAGTAGCCACTTATATTTACATTAAGATAAACAGTTATATATTCCTGTTTGATCGCAAAATACTTTTTACATTAAATTATCATTTCTTTTTAAACTTTAGGTTGAGAAAGCAGCTTTGGATAAATCTTCTTATTAGTTGCCAATCACAGAGAACCACAAAATCAGAATCTTTATTAGAATGATGATGATTGTATTGACCCCAACGTTAGTAAAAAAAATTCCTCATTTCTTTATGATTTCTTGTTTGTCCCATCTCAAAGTGATAATCTCTTTGGATGACATTGAAAGGGAACAAATAAGTAAACAATTCAGATGATGGCATAAATGAAATAAATAAAGCAGCACTGAATTAGTTCGATCAAATCATGTAGAATTTCAGAGACAACCAATATAAACAAGAAGACAAAGGGCCCCAAAATGAGAGTGAACTTATACATGCTTATCCCCTTCCTACTTAGGTTTCTTTTTGTTTGCTTTTCACTTGGTCTCCTTTTGCAATAAATGCACTTCTATGGCTGGACTAACAATAATCTATGCGTCATGAATTCGAGTCGCGAAATAGTTATTAATATTTATATTAGGATAAATTATCTTTATTACATTTTTTATAATGCGATTTTTTTTCGAACCCTACGTGAATATGGATATTTTATGTATTGGACGATCTTTTCGTCCTTTCATAAATGGCTTCCATTTGATCCCTCAAATTATATATACATCTATATAAATCAAATGGTCAATTAGCATGTAAATAATAATTAAAATGAGAATATGTATCATATAAAAAAGCACATGAGTGATTCATGTGGTTGCCCCTAGTTGTGCTATGAATTTAACTTATCAGGCGTACCCTACTACTTATCCTCGACATCTAACTTACAAACTAGGAAAAAGAAACCATTTGATGTTGGCCCACAAATCCAAGCCAAGACAACACTAAACTTACAAACTATAAAAATAAAACATTACATGTGAAGAGGAAATCTACTTTTTCTTCTCCTTTTGTTGTTTGCAGTTCCATCACATAGAGGCAGAGCAAGTTTGTTTATTTTAAATTTATTAGATAATTCATAACTCGTCTAAATTATAAATGTATAATTAAATATTTATATATATAAATATTATGTTTAACCAAAAATAATTGAATTCGTCGAACCCGCACCTAATAAACTAGCTTCGCCTCTACCTGCATATAGGTTACCTTCCCACCCCAAACCCCAATAGGGTTTTTAGTTCTTTCTACTCTTTAATATTTCCCGTACACCTATGATTCAAAAGAAGAAATACAATAATGGATCTCTCCTAGTATAGATTAGCAGCCTGCATTACATCACTCTTTTTTTCTTTTATGTATTCGGTATTTAAATTCATTCACCCGACTAATTAGAATTCATACCGCGCATGATTATTTGAAAGAGAAGTACGCTATATCAAAAGTTTTTTTATTTATACCTTGAACTGAGACTTTTAGTTAAGGATAAAATAATCTCATTTATTCCAATGCACTTCTTGGTGCATAGTATTTGAGTAAAATTTTTATTCGCATTTGATGTTTATATTAAACTAATAAATGCTAAGACACGTATTTGCATAATAAAAATATATCATTTAAGGATGACTAATAAGTTATATGCGTTCTCATTTTATTTTTACTGCCAAGATTAAATTATTTGAAATGATATAAACACCGGATAGATAATTTATCCTAGCATATCACATCAGTATACACTCACCTAGTTGGATACAGTTGCATTTGTCTCGTTGTTAACCTATGCCACTCTAATGCATGCACATGCTTCTAGAAGCGAATTATGACCTAATTAAAGTAAGGCAAAATACCTTAAAATCTCTTTAAACTTGGAACGTATTATTGATTACATTTTTGAATTATTTGTGGTTTTAATTATCTCTTATACCTAGTTATTCGATAGATGTTATCCCTTGGACAATCTCATTCTAGGAAAGAGGCATGCACTCGCCTACCACGTGAATTTTCCTGTCCATGTAGCATTTTTTGAAAAATAAAATATATTTTATACTTATGTTACTTTTTTAGATAATCTTTTTTGAATATTATTTATAATAAAACTTGGCTAGAACTATATTATTTAGGCTAATCTTTTATTTGGCTAAAAATAATAAAATTTTAGTTATTGTTTCTTGAATTTGATCTAAAAATAAAAATTTATACAGTTGAAATAAATAGTCAAGGCATCTAAAAAGATATAAACAATACATAGTTTGATTTTTGTTATTTTGGCTATAATTTTTTATGTAGCTCTAAATTATGGAGCTCTAAAATACTTATTTTTTTTACAGATATTACTAAAAAATTAAATATACACGATTGGAATAAATAGTCATTACATAAAAGAAGAAACAAAAAGAGTGTACAATTGCAAGTTCATTATTTTGGCTATACCTCTTTATTTGGTAAAAAATAATGGAGTTGTAGCCATTTTATTTTTAGTGATTTGACTCGAAAATAAAAACACACAATTAAAATAAATAGACATAACATCTAAAGAAAAAAAATAACAGAAAATACACAACTATTACTCCATTATTTTTTCTAAAAGTTTTTTATTTGGCTAAAATGATGGAGTTCCAACCAAAGTTTTACAAATTTGAAACCCTCCCC
>MCJB01038922.1:197321-214788 GCA_002018475.1 Nicotiana obtusifolia | reverse complement strand
GGGGGGGGGACAGGCTCTTAGTCCTGAATTTCAAATTAGCAGCTCAAAAATTCAGGACACTAAGTTCTTATTTTCAAATTCATAAAACTTATTACTTAGTCATGAAGTTTGAGTAAATTGGCTAATCTATAAATACATTGTAAATTGTGGATATATTTTAAATAACGGGCTTAAAAGTGAGTATTGATGCACTTTGCCCGATTAGGAAGGGCTATCTTTCACATTTGAAGAATTAACCCAAGTAACAGCCCATCCAACCACTTAAACTAAAAATAGCCGGTGGAGGTATAATACATGCATAATTTATGTATTATATATGTATAATTATGTATAAACATTGTATAATTTATGTATATGGCTAGAAAAAGTAAACTGTAAATATGGCCGGCTATATGTGTAAAGATCCCTTTACATTTATAATGAGTTGGTCCTTTGTTGGGCTTATAGAAAGTTAGTAAAAGAGAGTGGGTTCGTGCACGTGAGAAATGGGCTTGAAGGTAAAACTGGTCGATTTGCCCCTCATGTGCACAAGATATACCTGGGCCTAATCTGAATTTGGTGTCGCAAAAATTATTTTTGACATGTGAGCCTACTTGAAAAGTACATGCCTACAAGATTATGTCTATATACTTTCCCTTTAAGATTAGTTATACCGTATTTCCAGAATTATAACCGTTGGTCTTTGATGAATTAATCATTCATATTTTCTCAACTCTTGTAAAAACAAATATTGGTTCCTTTGAGATACACCACTACACAAACTCCCTTTTTCTCTATTCTCTTGTACTCTAAAAACTTTTGTTTCCGCTCCTGGTTCATAGCGAAAGAATTTGTTGAATCGTGGGAGATATACCTAATCAGTGAAATATCTTGAGGACAGTAAATTTGACACACGAAGAATTTCCGTGATATTTCCAGCATTTATTTCATGCAATAAATTACCAACTTTTGACTTTTCTGGTTTGTTTATTGAGTAAATAGAAAATTTCCTTTGTACTCCCGAAATTATTGACAAGGCTTATCTGATGTTTTTTTTTTTCGTTTTAGAAGAACTCCTTTTGTTTTGAATTAAAAAAACTTCATATTGAGGTAAAACGTTCTCTTTTACTTGAATTTTTATATAGTTACTCATAGGAAAATGAGAAAACTCAAATAAGGAAAGTTTGATGTTAAAATTGGGTTGTGAAAGAACTAGACCAATGTGAAATCACTTAAATACACACTACATGCTTTTTCATAAAAATATTACCAATATCTTAATGCCACTATTTATTAATCATTACCAATATCTTAATATAACAGTTCTCCAAAATAATAGCCTCTATATATATACAGGCACACACATACGTATAAAACATATTTTTTTATACATAATCAACATATATTTTTTATATATATTTGGCTAATTATTTTCAGCCGATCAACCAAGTGTGTTAAAAACTCAATCTAATTGTCACACAGAAAGAAGTCCAACATTTTTTAGAATAATTTACGGTCAACATTTTTTTGGCCAAAGATCTGATTTATCTTTTTTCTCCTTTTATTGTCATTCTTTTCCCTTATTTTTTTTCCCTTCTCTTGTACTCATTTTTTTTTGGCTTTCCCCCTATTTATTTCATTCATATGTTTCTTCCTCCATTCACTTTTGCTTGTCATATATTTTCATTTTTACTTGTTCACTATACTAAATTAAAAGAAATATAATCTTTTTTTTCCCTATTTTACTCATATTATTAACTACTTATTCCCCAAATTATTTTTCAAGACTTTTGAAAATGTTATAATTATTATGGGTAAAATTATATGTTCCATTTATTGTTTCTTAAGAGGCGTAAAAAGTCCAAAGTGGACAACTAAAAGTGAACGGAGGGAGTACATATTACAAAACCCAAATCTCACCTGTTAAATTCTCTTAATTACGTATAGTGTTGCTTGTTTTAATGCTACTTAATTACTACATTTATGTTGCCTAATTACTATTTGTTGACAGTATCAGAAAGGAATGATTACAATTAAATTCTTACTCAGTTGTCTGTAAAAAAGAAATATCAAATTCTTTAACACTCAATTACTCTCATATTTTTTCTATTTTCCACCGATGCTACTCAAATTGAAAATAGTGAATATCAATCGAAAATTATCTCATAAAATTTACAAGATTCAACAAGGTGATATCTTCTTCTTCTTTTTGTCCTTTGTTTCATTTTTCGTTCTTTGTTACTGGAATGGGATTTTTAGATACATTCCAGGTATATTAAATCTTTAAAAAAATTATACTATCATATATTGTTAAATCTATCAGTGAAAAATATAATGAGTGAACTGATAAATGCTTAGAATTGCGATGAGTGTAATGATGTGTTTTACAGTAAAAGAGTTTTCTTCTTTGTAAATTTTACCGAGAGAGAAGAGATAAGATTCTTCATTTGTATGCACAAAGATAAAAAATAAAAATAAAATAAAAAGGGCATTCAGGTGTATTAAGCTCCCGATATGTGCAGGGTCTGGGGTAGGGCCGGATTACAAAGGTCTATTGTACATAGCCTTACCCTACATTTCTGCAAATTACGTTTCCAGGGTACTGTAAATAATAGCAGAAGAAAAGTATTATTTTGAGACCTTAGCCTAATATCGTTAACTAAGAATTGAGGATTCAACTAAAAAAGAGGAAGCTTGAAAGGAGAAGGTGGATTTTGGAAAGAAGAACTTTTTTATTGAAGAAGGTTACTTGATTTTTGGCTTGGTTACAAATGCCTTACACTACTCCTATTTATACTTGTCTAGGGATGATTCTAGATACAAAATAATCTAGACAATTCTATCATCTTCTACTAATATCTTCCTTAAATATCCAAGACAACATCTAGATACTTCTTAAGTACAACAAATATCAAAGATATTACTCTATAACTTTCTAGAAACTTCTTCTAATTGTATATAATTTTTACTCTTCCAAAAAATCAACTTTATTTTTTCACACTCCCCCTTAAAGTGATTCTTTGAAAGCTATCCTAAGCCTGTCGTGGAAGAACTCAACCGATGCTTTAGGATGTGTTTGGTGAAGATCTCAACACTATTTTTCTGGCTCCTCTTGCTTCCCCAAAGACTAAGGTTCTTCAATTGGTCCTGCAAAGGAACATGAGTATGTACTGACGAAATTTTCTTCTCTGAAATGAGCTGGCTTGACAATAGTTCTTTTTGGCCTTCCTAAAACACTTGAATCATCTCCTTGCTGATTTTCATGTCGTTGAGTTCTTGGGCTCCCGCTTTCTCTTAGCTCCTCGACAACTGCATTATCTAAAATAGTACATATGATGGGCAAATTTGATGCTTCAAGGTTCAAGGGTTTAGAACTTGCCCTTTCTTGCGCAACTCCATAATACAAAGAGACTTCATCGAATATGGCATTCCTGAAACAACAAAGAGATTGAGTTTTAGGATCCATGCACTTCCAACCCTTTTTTCTTTCATCATATCCTACAAAGATGTATTTTCTTGCCTTAGCATCCAACTTACTTCCTTGAGAATTCGGGATGTGAACGTAACAAATAAAGCCAAAACTCTGAGGTGTTTAATACTAGGCTTTTCTCCAAACATTAATTCATAGGGGGACTTTATATTGTTTGGAGAAAGTGGCATCCTGCTAATCATATTTGTTGCACATTTCATACTTTCAGCCCATCAGGCTCTATGTAAATTCTTGGCATGAAGCCAACTCTTACATGCCTCAGTTAAGTATCGAATATTCCGTTCGGCCACTCCATTTTGTTGTGGCGTATCATCATAAGTGAGCTCTCTTTTAATACCATTTCGACGATATAAAGAGAGAAATTCTTCAAAAGTGAACTCACCGCCATTATCAGTTCGCAGTCGCCTTATTCTGGAATCGAGTTTGTCTTCAACTGTTTCTTTGAACTCCACAAACTTATTGAAAACTTCTGACTTGTGCTTCACAAAATAAGCGCAAGTGATTCTAGTAATATCATCAATAAAAATTAGCAAATAAGAATAGCCTGAAAATAAAGGAGCTCTCGGTGGCCCATCACCGTTAACCAGTTCTAGGGGAGCATTGCACCTTGACAAGGATCTGTCAAATGGAAGACAATATGCCTTTTCATATTGACATCCTTCACAAACCTCTCCTCCACCAAAATTTCTTAAGTTAGGCAATCATTTTACTAGATTCAATTTTACCATGGATTTTAATTTATCCATGCTAAGATGTCCAAGTCTAGCATGCCAAAGATGTGTGTTATCTTTGCTACTCATCTTCTCAATATATGAATTAGAGGCAGATAAGACACATAACTCGTTAACTCTCTTACCTGAGTGAATGATATTTGCCTTGAACACCTTGATATTTCGGAGGAATTTCACATCACGTGGGCCAATTAGCAAATAGTTTTCAGCATCTACAGCATTTGCAACTGAAAATAGATTTTTCTTCATACCTGGAACATGAAAGAAACTGTTGAGGGTGATAGCATCTTTTTGCTTCTCGTTGATCACAACAGTGCCTTCCTTCTCCACATTATGGACTGTATTATCTGCTGTAACAATGACATCATGTCCATTGTATTCGCAAAAGGTGGAGAATTTGGATTGATCTCCAGTGAGATGGTGCCCATATCCTGAATCACGATCCAGTCTCTTTCAAAATTTATGGAATCCAGGGTGTTTATTGCTGTCTCCGCTACGAAGCACTTTCCCCCTTCTTTTTCTATTTCTTCTTCTTCTTCAGCGGCTTTCTTGGTTTGAGCCATATTGTTCTCTTTGGCTCGACATTATCTTTTTATGTGTCCGACTTTTCCACAACGGTAACATTTTAAAGGCTTTTTACCGTTATTGGAAGGCTCCCACTTCTTTCATGGCGAGCTTGAACCACTTGAGGATCGAAAGTGCAGGCCATTTCTTGATTTCCCTTTAATGTTCCTCTTATCGGCAACAAGATCATCTCCTTTGCCTTGTTTGATAGATACACTAGCCATCTGTTTGGCTAGTAGCTCCTATGATGACAACAAATTCTTAAACTCTTCCAAGGATGGTTGTTGAACCCATCCTTGAATTGATGTAACAAAGGAAGTATATTTTGGCTTTAAACCACAAATAATAATTCTTCTTATTCGTGCTTCAGAGATAGCCTCGTCCAGATTCGCTAGAGAAATTTCAGAACGTAGATTTTTAATCTTCAAAAAATACTCGGCGATAGAGAGATTACCTTGAGTGGTGTTAGCCAATTCTTTCTCCAAAATAGGTAATCGAGCCTCATCCTTCTTGTTGAATAACTGATCGAGGGTCCTCCATATTTCATGAGCTGATTACATCTTATAATATGATGTAATAAATTAGGGGAGATAGACCTCTTCAGGATAAACTCTGTCTTAGTATTAATTGGTCTAACTCAACCCCAAAAGCTAGCTTATGAGGTGAGGATTTCCAAGACCATATAAGGAGACCAAGACACACATTACCCACCGATGTGGGACACAATTCAACACTCACCTTCACGCCCAGGCCTGCAAACTGGAGCGTGGACAATATATGGGGGACCCAACATTGGTAACAATAAATTGGGATGGACCTTGCTCTGATACCATGTAAAGAAAAGCAGAAGAAAAGTATTATTAGAGACCTTCTGCTAGCCCAAGATCGTTAACTAAAATAGAAAGATTCAACTAAAGAAGAGAAAGCTTGAAAAGAGAAGAGAGATTTTAGATAGGGGAACTTATTTAAGAAAGAAAGGCTTTCTTGATTTTTGGTTTTAAACCACAAATAATAATTCTTCTCATTCGTGCTTCAGAGATAGCCTCGTCCAGATTCAATAGAGAAATTTCGAAATATAGATTTTTAACCTTAAAACAATACTCGGCGATAGAAAGATTACCTTGAGTAGTTTTAGCCAATTCATTCTCCAAAATCTATAGCCAAGCTTCATCCTTCTTGTTGAACAACCAATCGAGGGTCCTCTATATTTCATGAACCGATTTACACTTTGTAATATGATCAAATAAGTTGAGAGAGATAGACCTCTTTAAGATAAACTCTTCCTTGGCAATAATCTGCTTCCACTTCTTGCGTGCGTTGCTATTTTCTGGTCCGTCAACAAAAGGATTTGTGTTACTCCCATCGATAATTTCCCACAAATCCTCACCAACAAGATAGGACTCCATACATGTCTTCCATACCTTGTAGTTGGACTGGTTCAATAATTCCATCCCCAGACCGTTAGCACGACCACTCAAATCCATTTAGAGAGACCAGTTGAATCGACCACTAACCCGACCTTGAAATCTAGAAGCCAACCTATGGCTCTGATACCATGTAATTTCACAAGGTTTGGACTGATGCTGGGTCGTCTTGCGGGTTGTCTTGCTGCATTGGCACTCGTTTCACTAGACGATTTGACATCTTGGTAAAGAAAGTTACACACTCTGAATGTACCATCCTTGGCAACCATTACACCATCGGTGTCTATTGCATCTACAGTGGTTGTAGAATCTCTTGGCTGGTTACCTGGCATAGTAATAAGTTTCCTCGGGACAATACCCATGAAATTGATTGGCTCCATGCCTAAACCTATTTGAGTGACATCCTTTCTTGTAGCTTATCCAATACTTAGTATATTATGCTCCATGGTATCTTTCTTCCATATAGTCTCTTCTTTACCCTTAAAGAAGACATCAAATGGACGAAGAGGCTTTGTAAAAGCCAGTCCACGCTTGTTTTCATCTTCGGTGAAATCATAACCAATAGCACGTTTGCTTTTCCATTCGATTCTTGTAACTCATGAATATAACTGGCAGCAATTTCAATACTCCCACAAACACGAATTGATACCTCCGTACAACATTGTAGATTAATGTGCCTTCATAGACCTCGTCTTTTACATGGTTTCCTATAATATAATAAGCCTCCTTCTACATATAAGTAACTTCACCTTCCATATCTTTTCAGCCGAAAAGACCAGAGAGAGATTATCAGAGTGGCGCAGCGAAAGCGCGTGGGCCCATAACCCACAGGCCCCAGGATTGGAACCTAGCTCTGATACCATATAAATAATAGCAGAAAAAAGTATTATTTGGAGACCTTCTGCTAGCCCAAGATTATTAACTAAGATTGGAGGATTCAACTAAAAAAGAGGAAACTAGTGCCGCACTGGCACTAGTTTCACTAGACGATTTGACAGTTTCACCACACAATTTGACATCTTGGTAAAGAAAGTTACACACTTTGAGTGTACCATCCTTGGCAACCATTACACCATCTGTGTCTATTGCATCTATAGTGGTTGTAGAATCTCTTGGCTGGTTATCTGCCACAGTAATAAGGTTCCCGTGTATGATACCCACGAGATTGATTGATTCCATGCCCAAACCTATTTGAGTGAAAACCTCTCTTGTAGCTTGTCCAAGACCTAGTATATTATGCTCAATGCAATCCTTCCACATAGCCTCTTCTTTACCCTTAAAGAAGACATCAAATGGCAGAAGAGGCTCTATAAAAGCCAGTCAGCGCTTGTTTTCATCTTCCGTGAAATCATAACCAATAGCCACGTTTGCTTTTCCATTCGATTCGTGTAAGTCATGAATATAACTAGCAGCAATTTCAATACTCCCACAAACACGAACCGATACCTCCGTCCTTACACCATTGCGGATTAATGTACCTTCATAGATTTCGCCTTTTACATGGTTTCCTATAGTATGATAAGCCTCCTTTTACTTCACCTTGCACGTATTTTCAGTTGAAAAGACCAGAGAGAGATTATCAGAGTGGCGCAGCGGAAGCGTGTGAGACCATAACCCACAGGTGCTAGGATCGGAACCTGGCTCTAATACCATATAAATAATAGTAGAAGAAAAGTATTATTTGGAGACCTTCTGCTAGCCCAAGATTTTTAACTAAGATTGTAGGATTCAACTAAAGAAGAGAAAACTAGTGCCGCACTGGCACTAGTTTCACCAGATGATTTGACATCTTGGTAAAGAAAGTTACACACTCATGAGTGTAACATTCTTGGCAACCATTACACCATCGGTGTCTATTGCATTTACAATGGTTGTAGAATCTCTTAGCTAGTTACCTGCCACAATAATAAGGTTCCTGTGGACGATACCCAGATATTGATTCCATGCGTACACATATTTGAGTGAAATCCTCTCTTGTAGCTTGTCCAAAACCTAGTATATTATACTCCATGCAATCCTTCTTCCACATAGCCTCTTCTTTACCCTTAAAAAAGACATCAAATGGCCGAAGAGGCTAAGTAAAAGCCAGCCCATGCTTGTTTTCATCTTCCGTGAAATCGTAACCAATAGCAATGTTTGCTTTTCCATTCGATTCTTGTAAGTCATGAATATAACTAGCAGCAATTTCAACACTCCCACAAACACGAATTGATACCTCTGTTCATATTCCATCGCGGATTAATGTACCTTCATAAAACTCGCCTTTTACATGGTTTCCTATAGTATAATAAGCCTCCTTCTACTTATAAATAATTTACCTTCCATATCTTTTCAGCCGAAAATACCACACAGAGATTATCAGAGTAGCGCAGCAGAAGCGTGTGGGCCCATAACCCACAGGTCCCAGAATCGGAACCTGGCTCTAATACATATAAATAATAGCAGAAGAAAAGCATTATTTAGAGACCTCCTTCTATCCCAAGATCGTTAATTAAGATTGGAGGATTCTACTAAAGAAAAGGAAACTAGTGCCGCACCGGCACTAGTTTCACCAGTCGATTTGACAGTTTCACCAGACGATTTGACATCTTGGTAAAGAAAGTTACACACTCATGAGTGTACCATCCTTGGCAACCATTACACCATCGGTGTCTATTGCATCTACAGTGGTTGTAGAATCTCTTGGCTGGTTACCTGCCACAGTAATAAGGTTCCCGTGGACGATACCCGCGAAATTGATTGATTCCATGCCTACACATATTTGAGTGAAATCCTCTCTTGTAGCTTGGCCAAAACCTAGAATATTATGTTCCATGCAATCCTTCTTCCACATAGCCTATTCTTTACCCTTAGAAAAGACATCAAATGGCCGAAGAGGCTCGCTCAGTAAAAGCCAGTCCACGCTTGTTTCATCTTCCGTGAAATCATAACCAATAGCCACGTTTGCTTTTCCATTCGATTCTTGTAAGTCATGAATATAACTAGTAGCAATTTTAACACTCCCACAAACACAAATCGATACCTCCGTCCGTACACCATTGGGGATTAATGTACCTTCATAGACCTCGCCTTTTACATGGCTTCCTATAATATAATAAGCCTCCTTCTACATATAAGTAACTTCACCTTCCATGTCTTTTCAGCCGAAAAGACCAAAGAGAGATTATCAGAGTGGCGCAGCGGAAGCATGTGGGCCTATAACCCACAGGTCCCAAGATCGGAACCTGATTTTGATACCATATAAATAATAGTAGAAGAAAAGTATTATTTGGAGACCTTCTGCTAGCCCAAGATCGTTTGACTAAGATTGGAGGATTCAATTGAAGAAGAGGAAACTAGTGCCACATCGGCACTAGTGTTTCTCCAGACGATTTGACAGTTTCACCAGATGATTGACATCTTGGTAAAGAAAGTTACACACTCTAAGTTTACCATCCTTGGCAACCATTACACCGTCGATGTCTGTTGCATCTACAGAGGTTGTAGAATCTCTTGGCTAGTTACCTGCCACAGTAATAACGTTCCCGTGTATGATACCCACGAGATTGATTGATTCCATGCCTAAACCTATTTGCGTGAAAACCTCTCTTGTAGCTTGTCCAAAACCTAGTATATTATGCTTCATGCAATCCTTCTTCCACATAGCCTCTTCTTTACCTTTAAAGAAGACATCAAATGGCCGAAGAGGCTTGTAAAAGCCTGTCCACGCTTGTTTTCATCTTCCGTGAAATCATAACCAATAGCCACGTTTGCTTTTCCATTTGATTCTTGTAAATCATGAATATAACTAGCAACAATTTCAAAACTTCCACAAACACGAATCGAGACCTCCGTCCGTACACCATTGCGGATTAATGTACCTTCATTGACCTCGCCTTTTACATGGTTTCCTATAATATAATAAGCCTCCTTCTACATATAAGTAACTTCACCTTGCATGTCTTTTCAGCCGAAAAGACCAGAGAGAGATTATCAGAGTGGCGCAGTGGAAGTGTCTAGGCCCATAACCCACAATTCCCAGGATCGGAACCTGGCTCTAATACCATATAAATAATAGCAGAAGAAAAGTACTATTTGGAGATCTTCCGCTAGTCCAAGATCCTTAACTAAGATTGGAGGATTTAACTAAAGAAGAGGAGGCTTGAAAGGTGAAGGAAGATTTTGGAAAAGAGAACTTTTTTATTGAAGAAGGTTACTTGATTTTTGGCTTGGTTACAAATGCCTATGACAATTCCTATTTATACTTGTGTAGGGATGATTCTAGATACAAAAATAATCTATATAATTTTATCATCTTCGACTAATTCCTTAAATATCCCAGACTCTAGAATATCTAGATATTTCTTAAGTACAACAAATATCAAAGATATTAATCTATAACTTTCTAGAAACTTCTTCTAATTATATATAATTTTTACTCTTTCAAAAAATCAACTTTATTTTTTCACACGTACCCATGACCTCCTAGTCTATTATACGCACAAAGATAGTTTTATTAATATTTACATTGAATATGTTTGTTTTCTTAAAACAAAATCGTTTGTGCATGACAATATATATTCAACTATGTTTTACTTTAAATAAATCAATACTTAGGGTTCACATAAATTGACGAAAATGTACGCTGTTTACAAGCGTTTTAAAAAAAAAGATGGTATTTAAATTCTTTATTAACCTATTAATCTTTTCGTGAATTCACAGATATTTTCATGACTCCACAGCGCGAATAACTTTACTAATCAACAAGTAAAACAAATATCACGTGAGAAAATCTGATTTGTAATAACATTTGAGGAATATTTGCTTTCTTTCTATTTGTATCTTTAATTCTGAACATGTGAATTTATTCATTTCATGATTGGTGTCTTAACATTCTACAGTTCTCATAGTGAATAGAGGAAATTATTAAAAAGAAACAATATGGTAATTGCATAACTAGTATAACCAAAGAAGGATAAGTTGCAGAAATTATATATTGAATATAACTGAAGGTAAATTTCAAAAAACGAATTCATATTATGTGTGGTTTTTTTATCCTTTTATTACTATAATTTAATTAGTTGTTTTTCCTTCAAGGTACTTTTCTTATTATAAATAGTTATATACTGTGTTATTCTTTCGAAATAATATAGTGAATTGAAGACTCATTCACTCATCTTTCTTTTCAATAGCCAAAAACTCTTTCTTTTCTCCACGAGACTCCTTGAATAGTTTTTGGCTACTCTAAGGAAAGATGAGGGGATGAATCTTCAATTCGCTCTGTTAGTTTTGAAGTATAATAAATTATACAATTATTTATAATAAGAGAAGTATCTTGAAGGAAAAACAAATAATTAAAGTTATAGTAATAAAAAGATAAAAAGCCACACATTATATGGATTTGATTTTTGAAATTTGCCTTAGTTATATTCAATATATAATTTTTTTTGCAACAACTTTTTCTTCTTTCCTTTATACTAGTTATGCAATCCTCATTTTATTTTTTTTTAGTAATTTTCTATATTCAATAGGAAAATGGTAGAAAGTCATACACCAATTATAAATGAATTAATTTACATGTTCAGAATTAAAGTTAGAAATAGAAAGGAAGCAAATATTTCTCAAATGATATTACAAATCAGATTTTCTAAAGTGGTATCCGGTTTACTTATTAAATAATAAATTTTTTCGCACTTTGTGCATTCGTAAAAAATATTTGTGAATGCACTAAAAGATCAATAGGCTAATAAAGAATTTAAATATCATCTCTTTTTCTATAAGAAAGAAAATGCTTATAAACATCATAGCAAAAAATTATAGATTT
Source organism: Nicotiana obtusifolia (assembly GCA_002018475.1). NCBI lineage: Eukaryota > Viridiplantae > Streptophyta > Magnoliopsida > Solanales > Solanaceae > Nicotiana > Nicotiana obtusifolia. The sequence goes on along the minus strand of MCJB01038922.1, from coordinate 202,797 downwards.
ACTCATTTACACAAGGTCCTCGTAATTGAATTTTCCAATTATAACAATGTAATTTCTAGGAGATTTTAGAATCCATGTAAAACGAGTTACCTTTCCATTTTAGCAAAAACAAAATAAAGTTACCTTTTATTTTTATCCCGGCACTTCCTACAACGTAGCATCCATTTAACTTAAAAACTTGATTGGAAATGAATTTGCATCTCTATCCAACTTCTCTAGAGGCAGCAAAGACAAAATATAATCCCCTCTTTTGGGTGTGCAAACTTCTTAAACGCGGCATTCCTGAATTAATAAACTGTCACAAACCAAAATTTACTATAGGCTGTGATGGCATCCAACATCGCCGTTAGGCAAGTCAATACTTAATTATTTATTTTATTATATTTAAAATCATTAATCTTACTTAGATAGAGAGGTCAATGCATTAATATGAATCGTAGTTATGTACAGTTTCGTTAAAATAATAAGTGAAAGTGTATCAATACAAAACAGTCCATAACAAATTCTACAACACTCCAAAATCCGGTGTCACAAGTGCATGAGCATCTACTAGAAGGAACAATAACAATACAACATCTGTCTGGAATACAAGTTAGACAGGAAAAATGTAAATAATTCTGATGGAGACCCTGTATGTTGCGGATCGTAACATGGGATGCAGCTCACTGTAAAGTCCTGCAGTAGCCGCGCCTTTGCGCCCAAAAGACCACCAAGAATATATACACATGCACAATAAGTCCATAAGTGTAACATGAGTACGTAAATCAACGCGTGCCCAATAAATATCTAGCCTTACCCCGAAGAAGTAGTGACGAGGGGTCGACATCGACACTTACTAGTGGTCCAATAAATCAAGTACAATAGAAAGTAAACAAGTATGAGGCATGGTAAATAACAGCGTAAACAAATATAGGTACGTGGCACGATCCTCCTCTGAACAGTAAACACAAGCTCTCAATTATCGGTTACTTCCTCAGCCAGAGTATATATATAAAATTGTCCCCACCAGATGGGTCGTCACAATTCAAATCAGGAAAACTCACGGATACACTAGCTTCTTTTCAAATATTTTACGCACGATTCTACCGAGGCGAATGATCCCATCCCATAAGAGTGTTTCATGAAGTTGCCGAGGCGAACGGCCCGATCTCATAAGAGTATTTTATAGAAATGCCGAGGCGAACGGCCCGATCGCATAAGAATATGATACTGCCGAGGCGAACGATTCAATCTCATAACAGTGTGTTACATAATCCTGCCGAGGAGAGCGGTCCGTTCCCATTAGAATAAGAAGCTTTAACGGGTCCTTGACCCCACTCACGAATATATGTGTGAGTTATGAAATTTAAGGAAGCTTTTCGATGAAAACGCATAATGCGGGAGAAATTCGGTGGGGAAAGCACAATTATTCAGCGGCTAATCAACTAGCTCGTCAAATCTCTATAATAGCGAGTTTGTCACTCTATGCAAACCTAGTCTCAGGTCGTAATCCTACAGTATCTAGAGCAGCACCTGTGGATCAACCAATTGCTCTAGCTTAGAAGCAGATATCAAATGCGATTGAGCTGGTGGGACCAGCTCAGGCACCAGTTGTGCCCATTGTGATTCCAGGCCTTCAGGAGGCTTTGGCCCAGTATTGACTCTATGCACAAGCCTTGCTTCGGCAGTTTCGGTTCTGACTGCACCAGCCACTCTCAGGCCGAGGAGGAGCTCAGACTCTCGTCGCCCGTACTCCAAAGCAAGTAGCTTAGGGACTTTAGACATCTGGGTACTATCACCCCAGCCGATTGCAGTTGCTCGAGACTAGGTTGACCACCTATGAGTGATGAGAAGCAAGAAAAAAGTATAACAGTTTGGGAGGATTAAGCCTCCTTTCCATGTTTTTTAATTTACTATGTTGGGAAAGTATTAGAAAGCATATCCCTATTTATAATATGAGAAGTATATTGAAGGAAAGCAAGTAATTAAGTTCTAGTCATAGAAGGGAAAAAAGCCATAGATAACGTGGATTTGGTTTTTGAAATTTGCTTTACATAGTCGTGTTCAATTAATTTTTGCAGCAACGTTTTCCTTCTTTGAAATTATCTTAAATAGTCGCATACTCAAAGTATAGCCGATATATATAATATATGTATAATTAGTATAATTTATGTATTTTAACTAGAAAATATAAATACCTTTGGTAAAATGGCTAAGTGTGTAACTTTCCCTTTAGAATATGTTAAAATGGGGTGAAGTGCACAAATTGTCTTAGAACTCATTTCAGATGTACTTAATATATCTAAAAAATAAATAGGATAAACTACGCAGTATAGCCGCTATCGATGAAATATACCTTTTTTGAATATTAACATATCATATATAAAATATATATATTATTTATACATAATTGTATATAGTTTTTGTATATTGATTAGTGGATGCAGACCAGCCAAATGTATAATTTGCCCAAAAAAATAAGGGTAAAGGTCACTTTTAGTCTGTGGCCGAATCTATTTATATTAATTGCCACAAAAGCATATAAAATTTATATATTATTTGTATACTAGAATAGTACCTGCGAGATGCGCGAAAAATATAAATTATGTTGTGTGATCTAATTTGTTTGACCATATTATATCATATTGCTTGAATTAAATTTCAATTTCTTTTTTCTTATCCAATGAAACATGACCAATAAGAAAATCAGTATAACTTTTCATATGGTCATCGAATAACTTTTCAGCTCCTCACTTTTCTTTATTACATAATCTACTGTATTTATTAAATATTTTATTTGTTATTATAATATTTTATTAGCTTGTTACTTGACTTAATATCTTTGTTAATTATCTTTTTTTAATATAATTATGCATATATATATATATATATATATATATATATATTTTTTATTTTATTTTTTTCTTTCTTACTCCTAAAACTTTTTCTTGAAACGTTTTTTCCATCGTACATTTTCATTTGAATTTGTCAATAATATAAATTAATTTTTTCTTTATTAGTTATAAATCTATCAATTTTTTAAATAATTGGTATTTTTGTATTATATGCCTAGAAATTAAGTTTTCTTCTCATTTGACTTCTTATTAAAATTTTAATTTTTAAGATTAATTATTAAATTTAATTATCTTTTAAAGTTGTGCTTTATTGCTTGATATTCTTTCATTACCTAATATTTTGGAATTTGGACTTTATTTATTAATATTTAAGTTATGTGATATTTTAGATATGTATGATTTTTGTCATTATAACTCAAAAACGCTTTTTGATTTGAAATTATGATACATATTTATCATTTTATATTTTATACCTTTTTTCTTCTTTTGTTCCTCGATTATCGTTATTAATTCCTAGGCTCAGTATCAGAGCCTAGGAATTACGGTAATAAGAAACTAAGGAAGTATGTATTCAACATAGATCTCTTTTGGGTATGGACACTGGAGGCACTAGTATTAAGAATACTAGATTAGAAGAGGTAGATGTACCTCAGAACTTAGATTTGTTAAACAAATGGACTATTCCTCAAGTCCCTATTAAACAGATTTATGATTTTGGATGGTTTGATAAAGTGTCGTCTAAACAACTAATAAAAACGACATAGCAATCTCTTGTTTTAAATTTTTCTGAACAGACTATTCGTCTGTTACATCGTCGTGATATAGATGTTTATAAACATAGATATAACTTTGTTCATATTGGCATGGTGCAGATTGCGTTTAAACCACTAACCCTTAAAGGGTTACCAGAGACTTTCTTGGCAGCTTTAAGAGATGCCAGAAACTTAAATTTCAGACAGTTTCTGATGGGTTCAATTGAATCTACGGTAGTCTATGGTCCCGTATATTTCAACACACAACCTAATTTGCAATTATCTCTTTTTGATGTTAATAGTCTAGATGCTTTAACTTTGAATGTTAAAACGCATGGATATAACTATGCACCCGGTTCTGAACTTATTTGTTTATCTTACAGGATTTATTATAAATTTTTGTCTACTTTGAATCCTCGTTGTAAATTGACAGATTCGCCAAATCAGTCTATTATATTTGAGACTAATTTTGCTAAATCCAAGGCCACCACTAGGAGACCTATTAGACGGGATGAAATCAATTTTCCCTCTACATGGATTTTAGACTCAGTAATATCTCCGAGTCAACAAGCTGATATTGTCACAAATTGTGACTACTCCCATATTTCTCAGACCCCAGAAGGTCAAATTTGTATTCAATTTGAAGACAATAAGTCCTTAACGCCTTATAGGCAGTCTTTTACTGGAAGCAGAAGGCTTTTTTTGTCTTCGACTCAATCATACATTGCTCCGGTAGAACCAGTTTATGGTCCAGCACAATTAAGTCGATCTGCTTCTTTGCATACGATTTCTACCGTTGATGGCGATAAACGAGTAGAACATATAAAAATTGATCAAAACAATATAGTTCAAGATGATAGTTCTATAGATAAGGATATTCCTTCTCAATCCGAAATGGATTTTGAACCAAAACCTTTTTAATGATCCCTTACAAAATAGATTTTGGTCCAGGATCACTGGCAATACAGCATATTCAGTCCGAATTTTTTTAGTGATAAATGGAATTGTTTTAGAACTTGGTTCTTTGACACTTATAGTGATATTGATAAAAGAAATATTTCCCAAGAATTTTACGAGACTTGTTCTCTGCATAATAAAGTGATGTACTTTGTTCCTTAGTTTATAACCACTTATGTGACATTATATGTTCGAGTTCTTGAAAGAACTTACAAAGAAGATAATGGACAAGTAGTGAAGGGTATATACCCGCCACCAACATCTTTTGTATTGCCTAATAATACAGGCATAACATTAACTGCTTTTCAAAAATTCATTGAAAATGATGTGGCAACAATTAGTGCCAGAGACAAAACAATTATTTATCTCTTTATGTGATGATTTTAGGTGAGCATATTAGTTCACTAGATTCTAAGATAGGAGAGTTGACTGATTTAGTCAAAAAAATTAGTACTCCTAAGGAAACTACTTCGATGGTAATTAAGTCTACCCAGGTTATACCTGATTCGAACGCCTCTTCTAGTAAGGCTGTGATCGATGCACCTATGCAAAGATCTATTGAGATAGCAAGTTTTCAACTTAAGTCGAAAACCGAATTAGAAAAATTAGTTAGTGATAAGCTAGCTAGTTTAGATTTAAAACCTTTAGAAATGGCTTCTGAATTTTCGGAGAATATATTAGATCCCTCCAAAGACCATAAAGAAGTTATGTGGTCCGAGCTTAACAAGTTTAGAAAAATAGGTAACAGATTTGGTGGTAAATACGCTGCTAAACCTCCTCTTAATACCTATTATTACCCTAGACCCACTCCACAGAATGTATTGTTGGAAGAAAGGGATTGGAACCAAACTAACACCAGTTATAGCGGCGATGAAATTTATGAATGGAATTTAGATGGATTAACAGATAGGCAGATCAGCATCCTAGTCCATA
>MCJB01038922.1:186660-197301 GCA_002018475.1 Nicotiana obtusifolia | reverse complement strand
GATGTATTCCACTATTTGTAAAGCCACTAGCGAAAGGAATACTGATGTAATCATATGTAGAATGACTATAGCTGGATTTACAGGTCAACTAAGAGGCTGGTGGGATAACTGCTTAACAATAGCAGATAAAACGGTATTATGGAGGCTACTACAATAGAGCCTGGATTCGATATTATAGGAAGACCTTTATTGCCAAATAGGTCAGATGCTGTGTATACTTTAGTTCTAAATATAATAGAACATTTTAGTGGTAGATTTATCAATATGTACGAAAATATTCGTACTATGTTGAATAGCCTTAAGTGTAAACACTTAGGTGAATTTAGGTGGTACAAAGACACCTTTCTCAGCAGGGTAATGGAAGTATTGTAGAGAATTTGAGCGGTATTACCTCTCAAAGTCTTACGAACTCTTTCTGCAAATAAATAAGGTAAACCATCTATAAACTTTGCCTTCCAATGGTCGGCATTACTTTCGGGTAAATCCATTACCCTATTGAGAAAGGTGTCTTTGTACCACCTAAACTCACCTAAGTGTTTACACTTAAGGCTATTCAACATAGCACGAATATTTTCGTACATATTAGTAAATCTACCACTAAAATGTCCTATAATATTTAGAACTAAAGTATACACAGCATCTGACCTATTTGGCAATAAAGGTCTTCCTATAGTATCGAATCCAGGCTCTACTGTAGTAGCCTCCATAATAGCTGTTTTATCGGCTATTGTTAAGCAGTTATCCCACCAACCTCTTAGTTGACCTGTAAATCCAGCTATAATCATTCTACATATGATTACATCAGTATTCCTTTCGCTAGTGGCTTTACAAATAGTGGAATACATCATCCTTCTATGGACTAGGATGCTGGTCTGCCTATCCGTTAATCCATCTAAATTCCATTCATAAATTGCATCGCCGCTATAACTGGTGTTAGTTTGGTTCCAATCCCTTTCTTCCAACAATACATCCTGTGGAGTGAGTCTAGGGTAATAATAGGTATTAAGAGGAGGTTTAGCAGCGTATTTACGACCAAATCTGTTACCTATTTTTCTAAGCTTGTTAAGCTCGGACCACATAACTTCTTTATGGTCTTTGGAGGGATCTAATATATTCTCCGAAAATTCAGAAGCCATTTCTAAAGGTTTTAAATCTAAACTAGCTAGCTTATCACTAACTAATTTTTCTAATTCGGTTTTCGACTTAAGTTGAAAACCTGCTATCTCAATAGGTCTTTGCATAGGTGCATCGATCACAGCCTTACTAGAAGAGGCGTTCGAATCAGGTATAACCTGGATAGACTTAATTACCATCGAAGTAGTTTCCTTAGGAGTACTAATTTTTTTTGACTAATTCAATCAACTCTCCTATCTTAGAATCTAGTGAACTAATATGCTCACCTAAAATCATCACATAAAGAGATAAATAATTGTTTTGTCTCTGGCACTAATTGTTGCCACATCATTTTCAATGAATTTTTCAAAAGCAGTTAATGTTATGCCTGTATTATTAGGCAATACAAAAGACGTTGGTGGCGGGTATATACCCTTCACTACTTGTCCACTGTTTTCTTTGTAAGTTCTTTCAAGAACTCGAACATATAATGGCACATAAGTGGTTATAAACCAAGGAACAAAGTACATCACTTTATTATGCAGAGAACAAGTCTCGTAAAATTCTTGGGAAATATTTCTTTTATCAATATCACTATAAGTGTCAAAGAACCAAGTTCTAAAACAATTCCATTTATCACTAAAAAATTCGGACTGAATATGCTGTCTTGCCAGTGATCCTGGACTAAAATCTATTTTGTAAGGGATCATTAAAAAGGTTTTGGTTCAAAATCCATTTCGGATTGAGAAGGAATATCCTTATCTATAGAACTATCATCTTGAACTATACTGTTTTGATCAATTTTTATACGTTCTACTCGTTTATCGCCATTAACGGTAGAAATCGTATGCAAAGAAGCAGATCGATTTAATCGTGCTGGACCATAAACTGGTTCTACCGGAGCAATGTATGATTGAGTCGAAGACAAAGAAAGCCTTCTGCTTCCAGTAAAAGACTGTCTATAAGGCGTTAAAGACTTATTGTCTTCAAATTGAATACAAATTTGACCTTCTAGGGTCTGAGAAATATGGGAGTAGTCACAATTTGTGACAATATCAGCTTGTTGACTCGGAGATATTACTGAGTCTAAAATCCATGTAGAGGGGAAATTGATTTCATCCCATCTAATAGGTCTCCTAGTGATGACCTTGGATTTAGCGAAATTAGTCTCAAATATAATAGACTGATTTGGCGAATCTGTCAATTTACAACGAGGATTCAAAGTAGACAAAATTTTATAATAAATCCTGTAAGATAAACAAATAAGTTCAGAACCGGGTGCATAGTTATATCCATGCGTTTTAACATTCAAAGTTAAAGTATCTAGAATATTAACATCAGAAAGAGATAATTGCAAATTAGGTTGTGTGTTGAAATATATGGGACCATAGGCTACCGTAGATTCAATTGAACCCATCAGAGACTGTCTGAAATTTAAGTTTCTGGCATCTCTTAAAGCTGCCAAGAAAGTCTCTGGTAACCCTTTAAGGGTTAGTGGTTTAAACGCAATCTGCACCATGCCAATATGAATAAAGTTATATCTATGTTTATAAACATCTATATCACGATGATGTAACAGACGAATAGTCTGTTCAGAAGAATTTAAAACAAGAGATTGCTCTGTCGTTTTTATTAGTTGTTTAGACGACAGTTTATCAAATCATCCAAAATCATAAATCTGTTTAATAGGGACTTGAGGAATAGTCCATTTGTTTAACAAATCTAAGTTCTGAGGTACATCTACCTCTTCTAATCTAGTATTCTTAATACTAGTGCCCCCAGTGTAAAGAGTAAGCACTACACTGGAGATAAAATGAAGATAGAACGATGTGGCAACAATTAGTATATTGATTGCATTTACTTACTTTCTTTTATTCCTTAAATTTTTGTAATAAATATTTTTCTTATGAGTAAGTTTATTTATTCGTTACTTCAAATTCTTTCATTGTTCAATATTATATGATTTAGATTTTATTTAGATTTTAATTATGTGATATTATCTATTGTATTTTTTTCTTCATAGTTGAAAAATCACTTTCTCTTCTCAAATTTAAATAAGTCTCATCATTCTATATTTATTTTTTACTTTTTCTCAACATGCCACGTGGCTTCATATTAAGCTTCTCTTCTATTCTTTTAATATAATTTATATAAATTTTAATATAACATCTTCTTATCAAGTTTGACTACCACTTGGCTTTCAATCTTCTTAATTTTCAATTGTCTAAATTTATCAATAATATATTGATTGCATTTACTTACTTTCTTTTATTCCTTAAATTAGTATTTTATCCGTAATTTATGACTGAAATAATTTCATAGTTAATACTAATTTTGATTTTTTACTTCATTCAAAAAAGATGTTATTTTATTTTTTGTGTAAAATGTAACAATATCTTTAATATTTTTTCCACATTATAGGGAATAAGAAATTACAATTTTCTTCTATTTTATTTTCAATATGAAGTTTTGATTTTTATATTTTTTTACTATGCTGTTTGTAATTATTTTATTATTATATACCTTCTATTTTGTGTGAATTGATAATGATACGGGAGACTAACATATAGATATAGATTAAATTTTATCATAAAATCTAGTTAAATTTTGCCTTTAAAGTCCGAAGTAGCATCTTTTCTATATAGACACTTGAGTTGACCTCATAATTCACTATTACTCTTTTAATATAATATATGAAGTTATATTATGTGTGGGTAACTTCCAAATTTAGAATAAAAAGGGTTTCAAAATAAATAATTTCAATATATAAAAATTATTATTTCTATAAAAAATAGTTAAGTATATTTAAAATTTAATAATAGAAAAATATAAAATTTATTATTTTCACGATATGCAGTGAGATAAATTTTATCAAATTCAAAAGTTTTAGTATTATTATTATTGTTGTTGTTGTTGTTGTTGTTGTTGTTGTTATTGTCAAATATTTATTATTATTATTATTATTATTATTATTATTATTATTGTTATTATTATTAGTATTTCTTATTATTATTTTTGTTTTTATTTTAGAATAGTTATAAAACTCAAAATTTGTTGACTCAAAAAGAGTTACTAATTATTAACAACACATAATGTGTAATTTAATTTTTTTAAAATTTAAATTAGAAAAAACTAATTATTACCTAACCTAACTAACTTTGTCCTAAATTGCCAAGTGGCCTATTGGTGAGGTTGCCACTTGGCTTAATGTGAAGTCTTTTTCCTTTTTTTAAAAAATATATAGATAATATATAAATATGTATATATATACAAAAAATATATATTTTTTCGGCTATTATTTTGAGAACACTTATTTAGTGTAACTCACGGGAGAAAAAGGACCTCGGTCCAAGCCCATCCTTGTAACGGGCTACTTCAGAAATGAGCCCAGATTCGAACTAACATTTCTTCTTAAACCCTCCTCTGCCGCCATAGATGTGCTGTTTTTAGCTGCGAAAATCTTCACGTTCTCTTTTTCCGGCCGTTTCGAAAATTGTAAGTGATACTTTCGTAGATGTTTATCGATGTTAATTGCTTTAATTACTCAAATAAATTGAAATCACTATTCCTGTTGATTTCTAATGGCTTGAAATTGTTAAATTATACCCTTTCGTTCCAATTTAGGTGACATAATTTGAAAATGGATACTCCGGTTACTCAGATTAGCAAAAAACGAAAGGTTGGTGATATTTTTAAGTTTTTTCGTTAAATTTCAATATACTGTTGTCCATTTTACTGGAATACTTAAGATTGGAGGTGCTGGTGAATCAGTTTGTTGCTGATGGCGTCTTCTTTGCGGAGCTTAACGAAGTGTTGACGCGTGAGTTGGCTGAGGATGGATATTCTGGAGTTGAGGTTAGAGTTACTCCTGTGAGGACTGAGATCATCATCAGAGCCACTCGTACTCAGAACGTTTTAGGTGATAACTCTATTTAGGTTTATTTCAACTATTTTCTGTGTGGAAGGTTATACGTTTGGTGGCTAATGTGAAAATTCCAATCATTTCATAGTATTGTTTGATTTTCTGTTAGCTTTCTTCGTTCTATTTTTGGTTTCGGTCCCATAAAAATATCGGTTACTCCCTCCGGTTTCAATTTTATGTGACGTAGTTTGATTTAAAATGAAGTTTAAGAAAGAAAGGAAGACTTTTGAAACTTGTGGTGTTAATCATGCTAGTACATTTGTTGCTGTAAGATTTGAAACTTTTGGTCTTAAACATGTTACAACAATTTTGTTGCTATAAAAGCTTCTAATTAAGGGTAAAAACGGAAAGTTCAAAATTAATTGTTTTCAAATACCTAAATGTCATTCTTCTTAAAATGCAATGAACTGGAACAGATGGAATATTTCTATTTAGTCGAGTGCTTAATTAATCTTGTAATTTTTCATTAACTTCTAAATTTTCATCACGATTTTGGTTGGATTTTATGTTGATGACATCATTGGTCTTGCCGTTTCTTCTTTGCAAACTTTCAAGATTCGACTGATAAAATATGTTTGAAATTAATATTGTGCCTTTGGTTCTTTTTTAGTTACTGCTGAGTTAGCCATTTAGTTTGCCTTATAAATTTGAATGGAGTAAAGGGGACAAACAAAAGAGATAATATTCTGAGGATGAGGGAATGAGAAAAAAATTGCATCTTTGTGACATTTGGATTTCAAAGAAAGAACAAGAAAGCAAGGGTAGGATAGTGTTTTTGGACTTTTGACCCAAAAGAACAAGAACTAAGAGAGAAAATCTGACATTTACATCACTGATGACTAGGAGCGTTTTATTTATTTTGTAGTAAGTTATTATCCTCCATGACTAAATAGTTTCCCTCCACCTCATGTCCTTATCCTCTTGCTGAAAAGAAGTGCGTCCCAGTGTCTGTATGTGATGAAGTTCTGATTGGTGTTATTTGTAGTTGATTAGCATTTTGTTATTTGATGCATTGGGTCTATGTATTAGGTGAGAAGGGAAGAAGGATTCGGGAACTGACATCAGTTGTCCAGAAGCGATTCAAGTTTAAAGAGAACTCTGTGGAGCTATATGCAGAGAAGGTTAACAACCGAGGGCTTTGTGCCGTTGCTCAGGCCGAATCACTTCGCTACAAGCTCCTTGGTGGTCTCGCTGTTAGGAGGTAGGTGTTCAGTCTATGTACGAGATTACATTTTCTTCAAAATTGATTGTTCTTGGTCCTGTGATACTTCTGATGTTTCAATAGTTTCTTTTGTGAGAAATTCTTGTATGCTTAATATCTTTTGTTTCTGCATTGCCTTTCTCTGCTAATATTTGACAATCTCTGCATGTGTGTTTCAGTCAATGTCTCTTTTATTTATTTCCAGTGCTCTTTACTGGGACTTACTAACTTTTGAGGATTTTGGGTTTGTGCATAATTTTTTTGTGCATATGTTATCCACAAATGTTCTAGTGCCAGTTTTGTGTTGGATGATGATTAGAGTCCTCCACGCAAACATCCTTGTGGAATATTTGTCTTTCTGCAGAATTTAGAGAGGAACATTGGTAAATAATACAAGCTTGTATTGTGATTAAACTTGAAATAAGTATATGTTGTTCAAAATGGAACCAAGGGTCAACGAAGTGGGCGAAAATCAATGGAGACCTGGGTTTAAATTCCAGCAGAGACAATAAAAAATAGCTGATTTCTTCCCGTTGCCTAATTTTCTAGGCTCAATTCTTTCACCTTATTTTCTGAGTTTCTTGTTTGTGCATAAAGCTCTGATGATGAAGTTGTCAAAATGCTTATATCGTTCCAATTTCTGAAGCTTTGGTCATATAGACTGAAAGCTATATGTGGAGCTGAAGGGACAACTGAGGAGCTTGTTTGCTTAACCCTCTCGGGCGGTTACCGGTACCTGTGCTGGCAGGAAGTAGCAGGTACTTGGTGGAATAGTGTAGATGCGAGTAAGCTGGTCTAGATCACCATTATAAAAACAAGTATGTTATTCAAAATGATTTTTTGAGTGGTGACCTTATTTGAGCCCGAGCTAATTCCTCAAGTTGAGTATCTATAAAGCAATTAGGTTGACTTAGTGCCGAGTTTGTGTCAGAAGATGACTATGTCAACTGAAGTTCGAAAAATGTTGTGAGTGGTGTTCTGGTAAATATATATGCATATGTCCTTGGGTTGCGACATACAACGTTATTAAAGCCATCAGTTTGTCACATCAAGCGATGAAGCAATAAAAAGCGAGGGATGATGGCTTCACGGGTGAACCCATTCACATTAGAGAAGTTTTTGGCTTGAAGAAAGGTGAACAAAGTGATCCAACGAGAATCAGGCGCTTCTTTTACTCTCAACTTTTAGAAGTTGGATTTATATCGGCTTTATTATATATTGGATACTGAAATTAGTTGTTTTAATTGCAATTTAATTTTTTTGTATACTAATTTCATGGATGTCTACTACTTTTAAGTTTTCCATAAATTGGGTGCTTCACTTCTCTCTTCGCGTCAAGCCCATGAACCTTGTTACTTTTTTGTGCTTTCCAATTCTAAAAATACTCCGGACATACTTGAATTTGTTTTCTTAAATTTCTTTGTGATCAATGTTCTGTGGTTTAATGCGTTTCACATTTCATTTTTTAAATTGTTCTTTGAATTTTTATTATCAGGGCATGCTATGGTGTTCTGAGATTTATAATGGAGAGTGGAGCCAAGGGATGCGAGGTATGCTACTGCAATGCTCTATATATCTGCTCACTACACCTCAGATGCAGAGTAGTAACACCTGATTGATTTATTAAACAGGTGATCGTTAGTGGAAAGCTGAGGGCTCAGCGTGCTAAATCTATGAAGTTCAAAGACGGTTATATGATTTCTTCCGGTCAGCCTGTCAAGGAGTATATTGACTCTGCTGTAAGACATATTCTCATGAGACAGGTTGGTTCCATGCAAGTCACTTCCTCAGCCATGCTAATTTGTTCGCCTTGTTTACTTTATCTTTTTCCTCGATAACCAAGAAATTCCAATGGCGCACGGTTTGAATTGCCCTTCTCTAGTTAAATTGACACGCACTTAACCCGCACTCACGCACTGTGCACTTACCACTAGACCAAAGCTTTGGGGGCTTGTTTTCTTTTCTTGATTTCTTTTATTTTTCTTATCGTCGTCGTTATCTTGTGATGTGTTCCTCTCTTTTGGGTTGTACAGGGAGTACTTGGCATCAAGGTTAAGATCATGCTTGATTGGGATCCAAAAGGAAAGCAAGGTCCAACAACTCCTCTTCCAGATCTTGTCACAATACATCCTCCCAAGGAAGAAGAAGATTTCATCAGAACGTCGGTTGTGGTGCCAGACATAGTGCCAACAATGTTGCCAACTGATATTCCTATCCCAGTCCCAGTTATGTAGACAGCGAGTCTCATTAGCCTCTCGCGGAATAATCTCTGAATGTTACATCTATAAGTCAAGTTTTAGTTTTTTTTCTTCATCCTTGGGAACTGTTAAACATGTCTGGAAATCCGTTACTTTATATGAGTATCTTTCAAATGCACCTAATAAGATTTTATTCTATTAATGGTTGATTCTACCCTTATTTTGACTTTTTGGGGGGTTTTGTTGTTTAGTTCATTAGTTGGGAATGATGTTCTGTTTAAATTTACTGGACATAATGGAACAAATACTCAGCTTAACTCAATTGAAGAATATGTAACTTCAGTCCCCTTACTGTTGAGTTCCAAAAACATTAGCTCTGTTTCTCTCAGATTCAAGTTATTGTTTTGTTATTTGGAGTTTATTACCTATCGTTATCCTATATGTGACCAAACTTTGTGAAGTCTTTGAGAACTAGTCATATTGATGTTTGTAAAAAGGAATGAGATTTAGCAATTTAAATTAAAACCACTGCATTTTCTCTGTAGAGTTTTATTTGTTTACTTAATTTCCCGCATGAAATGTGATTTGCACCTATGGGCCGTTCCATTTGTAGGGTGACACAAGACATGACGAAACTATCTCAACGATATTTTTTCATTTTATCCTCAATACGTGCAACTTGCACATTTTGGCGAATGTGGTTATTTTTAATCTTATCTAATCTTGTATGACCGTACATCTTAACATTCACATATCTGAACCAATTATCTTGTGAATATGTTAGACTTTAACAACCAACATTCACTATCATATAATATTTTCGGTGTTATAGTTGCACTATACAACAACACCCTTAGAAAATGACCTTTTTGATGAGTAGCTTTGGTGCAGAGAAGTTGAAATCTTTTGTCTTTTCGGCGATGAGAGTAGAAAATAAATCACAAAAACAATAAAACTATTGTTGCTTTTGCATTCAAGTGCATGTGTACCTGGATCCTCTTATGCATCTATAGAAGTTGTTAACATTTAATCTGAATTGTTATAACAAGTTTCTTTTTTTAGATAAGTAATAAATGCAAATGCCTGTAGTTACTTTTTTAAAGTGACTTGGTATGTGTAGCAAAATTATAGCTAATGAATTACTAGCAAGGAGTATAGTAGGATGAATAAAATCCATCAACCCTCAATTATAGATCTTATGATAGACTATTTCGTACCTGCATTAGGCTCAATAAAGGGGAGTGCTCCCTATCAAAAATTTAAAATTTTGAGTGTAGTGCACTTCAGCGGCCTTACGCAGCACGAATTCGAAATAGTCGGATAGTGTATTTGGGATAAATTAATAATTCGAAAAAAAGCTATGGATTAATTATTTGTCATGTAAACATACATAAATGACACTGGAAATTAATTTAACATCATATAGATACAATTAAAGAGACACAAATTAAACAACTTTAACTCCTCTTAACAGGATCAAAGTTGGAAACGCCAATAATAGCACCAATAATTGCAGTAAGCACAGCCCCACCTGCCACAATGCTAAGCAAGAAATTCTTGAGTGAAGGTGAAACTCCATCAGCAGCTTGTGCTACATCAGGTACAACCATTGATGCTGTAAGTACACCTGCAGTCAACCCTGTCACTACCTTTTCCTTAAGTGAAGCTTTCACTACAAACTTAGCAACAATTGGTTTTGAATTTGTTGCAATTTGTTTTGATGGCCTAATTGGCAATGGCTTAAAAAAAGCTTCAACAATTGGTTGCTTCTTTTGGTTTGTGTAAGTTAGTGGCATTGCCATTGAAACTAGTGAAGTTGAAGCCATTATTTTTTGCTCTCAAGTTTTTTCTTTTCTCCTTCTAAAATTTAAGAGTGTGATATTGGTAAAATGATGTGATTTTGAGAGGAGAAAGAGGAACTTAGATTGAGAGGATTTTTATTGAGAGGTGGAAAATTGAGCTTCGGGGGTTGGCAACTTTTCCTTTGTTCTTACGTGGCTGATTTTCATGGGCTACGGTGGATAAGGTTATCTTATTGGAGGCTTGTCATAAATTTATGTTTTTGTAAGCTGAGGGAAAAAAAACATAGTGCATCAAATTTCTAGGGTTTGGAAGCATATGAGAATCTTAAGTTTTCAGTTAAGGAAATATGAAACACTTTTTTGTAATATATATATATATATATATATTTTTTTTTTTTTTTTTTT
>MCJB01038922.1:176300-186640 GCA_002018475.1 Nicotiana obtusifolia | reverse complement strand
TTTTTTTTTTTTTTTTTTGTTGCTAAAATATAGTTTTTATTAATAGAAACAAAGTACAAAGATGGAGGGGGATACAAACCTTACCTCCCAAAAGAAAAAGTATGTACTCTTAGTCATCCTAGAATGATAACTAATTGTACCTACGTAGTAGTGAGGAGTTAGACCTATGGTGATGTAACGATTGTCTATTTTATATTATAGACAATCGTATGTACAAAAACAATGTGACATTTTCTAGGTCAGCTATACAAACAAGTACACATATTACTATTTCTACTGAGTGGAGGAGGGATGTGATCCTCTCTATATACATCTGACATTTGTCTGTAGTTGTCGAGAGTTCGCAAAAGTGTGACAAAAAAGCACGAGCTATCTTCAATTTTGCTTTGGCCTTGAGGATAGAGAAAGCCAAGTTGAAGATGGCTATCAAGATATACCAAGTGACGGGACAACAATGTTATTTGTATTGTTGGATGAGCAACTTTCTGACTGTTGCTGTTGGTTCTGGGGCTGGGGTGATGAGTTGATTGCTGGAGCTGCTGCTTTTGTGTATATGTGTGTATCTTGTGTCTTTTATTAGGCTGTCTGTTTGGCTTGTTGCTTCTGTTGTTGCTCCAGTATAGGTGCTCTGCTTCTGTTGGTAATCTGCTGACTGTGTTTCGGTGTCCCGGAGCTGCTGCTGATTTGGTGTTCGCCTGTATGTGTTGCTGCTCCTATGCTGCTGTGTGTTGAGTGTGTGATGTATGGTAAGGGGAGAGGTCCATGATGATTGCTGTAGTTGCAACAGATTTAACACTAAGAGTGCTAATACCACACCTTGCAACTGCAGCAATGATTTGGACCAATCCAAACTGTCTGTAGTATTGAAAAATTTACTGAGTAGTTTAAATATTTGAGTTTAAATATACATCTTTTTATTATAATTTAGAACATTGTCTCGGAAGTTAAACACAGGATAATTAATCTTTTTTTGTATAATTAACCAAATTCAATAATCTATCTTTTAAATGACGTCTAGTCGGTGGTGACGCGAATTGATAGTAGTGATTGTACAGTAGAAAAGATCATCTTTACAATAATCTATCTTTTAAATGACGTCTTTAATAATTTCAAAACCGTATTAAGAATGGACCAAATCTTATTAAGAGTAACTAAGTGATTGTGGAAAAAAAGAAATAGATAAACTTAATCAATAGAATTCTAAGATTCAAATTCAAACCTCTATTGAGTGGAAATAAATAGGCAGGACTATCACTACTACATCTACATCCAGTATGCATATGGATGGCAATAAATAAAAATTAGTATATTTATATGTTTCTAAAAAATCATAAAATTCAAGTCAAGTACAGTGGATACAGGTAAATCTACTTGGTAAACATACAATTTTACTGGTGGTTTAGGAAGAGAAGTCTCAGATTTATACAATCATGAGTAGCATGATTGTTGGAAGCAGCAGTGTATGCAAAAAATTTCTTAAGCGCTAAAAATATTTAAAAAATAAATCATCATAATAGCAATGGAGTCACTTTTATATTAATACTTAATATTTTTATTTTTTATTTATCTATGTATACATATTTAATTAAAAAAAAAAAATCTTTCTCTGCTCCCATTGCCTCTCTTCTTATTTGTAAAGTGCCATTCTTTCCTGAATCGAGTGTTCATAACACACTACATGGGGCAAAGTGTATCCGCCCCTGGTTGGAAGGTGACTAGTGATTCAAGAAAGCTGAATATTAGACAATAGTAGAAGTATAAAAATATGTGATTTTTACACAAATAGTCAGGTCAAATTCTCTAGTAGATGAATATATTAGTTTGAACAACTATCTTGAGTAGGAGAAATGTTACACAAAAATAAATAAATAATGAACTTTTTACAAGTAGGTTGAAATATGGATAAGATCCATGTTATCCACTTAAAAAATGGATAACCAATTGATTTTACTTTTACATTCTCAAATACTCAAATTAGGAATTCCCCCAAACTTATCATACCGTGGATAATATAAATATCTATATTATCCGCCGGTTAATCCATTTTCTATCCATATTAAATATGGATCGATCGGATATTTATCTGTTTTACATTACTCGTTTTGACCCGACCACATCCGATCCGACCAGTCCGTTTGCCGCCTTTTGTCGTAGGTAAAAGCTTACCCTATATATGTACCTCCACAGGCAAATGGATAATAGCTTAAGATCAATATGTATGTTCCACGAGAATTTTTTTTTATAGATGGTGAAATAGGAAAGAAAGAATACAATTTTTTTCCCTTAACAAAAAGCCACATACATTTTGTCTAGCAAAAGATAAGCTTCACTGAGTCATTGCAAATCATGATCTTTTCCAATTTCCTGCTATATAATGTCAAAATAGGAGCAACAAAATCGAGTCTGCTTGAAAAGTGACAGCAATTTTCTTTGACTGCTAGAATGGAAGAAAGGCAAGGTTAGATATACGCTTTGATATCATTTTCACAAACATTTAATTATCCATTTTCCTTGTCTTTTTCATTAAATTAAATCTCATCTTTCACCATGTTTATTCATTAACCAGCCCACACAACTATTCCTTCCTATACTCCTTTGATTCCACGACTTCGTAATTAATTAAGAATTTACTGTTTTTACTTTATAAAACATCTAATTGGATAGGCTAGAACTCTTTTACTTTTTTTGCCTAACCTTTCGCCATTCAAAATTTATTAGTTCAATTAATTCGAATTTACAAAATGAAAGGCTCGTTAAAGGAATGGCCCGACTAATTTGGAATTATGTAGCATTAGAATCACTAAGGAGCGATCCGACTAATATGAATTTATGTCACATAGCAGTTTGAAATCGCTAAAAGAGGAAACGTTCCTTACTAGAAGTTTGTTTATATCAAAGATTTAAATTTGAGACCTCTAATTAAGAATAGAGAAATCTTATAATGTCGTGTCACACTCTCATATTGAGAGAGTTCCTTCTATTACTAATAAATTATACTCCCTTTTTACCAATACTAATGTATATAACTCATTTTTCATTTTAAAACATCATATATTTGACATCATTCTACTAGTAATATTTAATTCCTCTGGTCCTTGTTAAAGGTCTTGGAATACCCATTAAAAAGATTATTTAACAACATTAATCATAAAAGTTATTTGACTAAATTACCTTTTATCTCTCTTCAAAATGAGTAATAAGCATTGGGAACTTTTAGAAAATTGTAAAAAAAACACTTAATTCCTCGGTGTTCTAAAGCGACGCTTATTTTGAAACAATCTTTTTATGGCTAAAATGACATTTGAAGAGTATTATTTGATTAACTTTCACTACAAACTTTTGCTTATTATCTTAATAATATAACCCCCAGGGTCCCTACCCATTGCCAATACTGTAGTTTAAAATGGGATAGAGGGACCTAAAGTTTGCTTCTGAAACAAAAAGGTTCAAGCTATGGCAGAAATTCCTATGCCTTATACTCCATCACCTTCTTCTCCAAAACAATCAAACTTACCCACTTTGTATTGTGCTCTTATCATTGTCGGGATAGCAGTTATCTTGCTTGGCCTGTACAATCTCCTTATCGTTCGATGGTGCAATGAAAACCACACAAATGATCAGTCTCTTGAACAAAACTCTAGCCAAGTTTCTCATGATGATCTTAACGTGAACTTAGTGTCCAGTTTCAGGTACAAGAAAGAAGGAGTTGAAGTTGGAGGAAATCATCATGAGAAGAATAATGATATTGAGTGTGCTGTGTGTTTATCAGATTTTGAAGAAGGGGAAGAAGTGAAGCAACTTCCAAGATGCAAACACTCTTTTCATGCTTCTTGTATCGATATGTGGCTTTATTCTCACTTGGATTGCCCTATGTGTCGTTCTCCGGTGGAGCCGCCGGTGCTTCACCGGAGTAGTTTCACAGGACAAGAGGAGAGTTCTAGAGAATGAATTGTAGTTCAAGCAATTCAGTTTAGTGTTACTGATTAGTTTTTTGTTAATAGGAAAGATAGGTTTTGCATGAAGAGTTCCGTTGATCTCAGATGGGGTAGAGTAATTGCAAGGCTTGAAATCATGCGGAAAATATTAAAAACTATTTCATCAAATATTTACTGCCTTCTATCAACACAGCTATCATCGAATAACTCTATGAGAAAAAATATCACCTAATTTTCTTTGTCTTTGTTGTGATTTGAATCTTCATCTCCTCTGCTTTCACGCACTTGACAACTAGGCTATAACTTAGGTGCTAGCACATGAAAATTTAGGAATGAGGCGCAATTTCAGTTTTATAATCCTAAAATTGAAAAAACGAGGAACAATTACGGCGAAGCGGTGACTATGTTTCTTAGGTAGTTTTTGATGGACCGACAAAATCTTAGGCGATTCGGGTGTGGTCCTCCGGTACATGCAGATGGCGTAGGCTATACCGCACGAAAATCTGAGAATCCGGTAGAATTCCAGTTTTATGGCCCTAAAACGCCAAAATATGAGGAACGCTCATGGGGAAGCGGTGACTATTGTTCCTTAGGTCGTTTTTGAAGGGCCGGCAAAATTTTAGGCGATTCAGGTCCGGTCGCTCGGATGCATGCAGATGGCGTGGGCTATAGCACATGAAAATCTGAGAATCGAGCAGAATTCCGATTATATGACCTTAAAACCACAAAAACAAGAAACGGTCAAGGCGAATCAGTGTCTATTGTTCTTTAGGTAATTTTTGATGGGCCGGTAAAACATTAGGAGATTCAGGTCTGGCCGCCTGGATGCATGCAGATGGCGTGGGATATAACACACCAAAATGTAGGAATCGGGCGAAATTCTAGTTTTATGATCCTAAAATGCCAAAAATGAGGAACGGTCATGGCGAAGTGATGACTATTGTTCCTTAGGTCATTTTTTATGGGCCAGCAAAATTGTACGCGATTCGGGTCTGGTCGCCCAGATGCATGCAAATAGCGTGGGTTATAGCATAAGAAAATATGGGAATCGGGCAGTATTTCAGTTTTATAGCCCTAAAATGCCAAAAAACGAGGAGCGGTTATGGAAAAGCGGTGATTTTGGTTGTCTTAGGTCGTTAATAATGTGTTGACAAAATTTTTGGCAATTTGGCAGTCGCCTGGATGCATGCAAATAGCGTGGTTCTCGCATACGAAAATCTGAAAATCAGGCGAAATTCCAGTTTTATGGCCCTAAGACGCAAAAAAAGAGAAAAAGTCATGGCGAAGCGGTGTCTATTGTTCCTTAGGTGATTATTGATGAGCCGGCAAAATTTTTGGCAATTCGGGTCCGGTCGCCCGAATGCATGCAGATGGCATTGGCTATAACACACGAAAATTTAGGAATCGGACAAAATTCCAATTTTATTGCCCTAAACCGCCAAAAAATGAGGAACAATCATGGCAAAATGGTGACTATTGTTCCTTAGGTATTTTTGGATGGGCAGACAAAACTTTAGGCGATTTGGGCCCGGTTGCCCGATAGCACAAGAAAATCTGAAAATCGGGCGGAATTTCAATTTTATGGCCCTAAAACGCCAGAAAATGAGGAACAGACATGGCGAAGCGGTGATTATTGTTTCTTAGGTCTTTTTTATGGGACAACAAAATTTTAAGCGATTCAGATTCGGTCACCCAGATGCATGCAGATGGCGTGGCGCACAAGAAAATATGGGAATCGGGCAGAATTTCAGTTTTATGGCCCTAAAACGCTAGAAAATGAAGAACAATTATGGAGAAGTGATGATTATTGTTCCTTAGATCGTTTTTGATGGACCGGCAAAATCTTAGGCGATTCGGGTCCGGTCGCCCAGATATATGCAGATCACGTGGGCTATAACACATAAAAATCTGGGCATCCAGCAAAATTCCAATTTGATGGGCTAGAAAAAATTTTGGCGATTCGGGTTCGGTCGCCCGGATGCATGCAGATGGTGTGGGCTATAACACATGAAAATCTAGAAATCGGGCGAAATTCTAAATTTAAGGCCCTACAACGCCAAAAACGAGGCCGGTCATGGCGAAGCGGCGACTATTATTCCATAGGACAATTTTTATGGGCTGGCAAAATTTTAGACGATCTGGTCCTGTCGCCCGGATGCATGCAGATAGCGTGGACTATAGCACACCAAAAATCTGGAAATCGGGTGGAATTCCAATTTTATGGCCCTAAAATGCCTAAAAATGAAGTACGGTCATGGCGAAGCAGTGACTATAGTTCCTTAAGTCGTTTTTGATAGGTTGGTAATATTTTATGCGATTCGGGTCCGGCCGCCTGGATACATGCAAATGGTGCGGGTATAACACATGAAAACTTGAGAATTAGGCATAATTCCCATTTTCTAGTCCTAATACGCCAAAAAACGAGGAACGATCATGGTGAAGCAGTGACTATCATTTATTAGGCTATTTTCGAAAGGCTGGTCAACTTTTAGGCGATTCGGGTTCGATCGTTCGGATGCATGCAAATGGCGTGTGTATAGCACACGAAAATCTGGGAATTCGGCAGAATTTTAATTATATGACCCTAAAACGTCAAAAAAATGAGGAACGATCATGGCAAAGTATAGTGATTATTGTTCCTTCGGTCGTTTTTGATGGCTGGAAAAATTATGGGCGATTGGGGTCCGATCGAGCGAAATTCTAATTTTATGGCCCTAAGACGCCAAAAAATGAGAAACAGTCATGGCAAAGCAGTGACTATTGTTCCTTCGGTCATTTTTTATGGCCGGTAAAATTTTAGACGATACGGCTTCGATCGTCCCGATTCTAGTAGATGGCATGGACCATCGCACACGAAAATTTGAGAATCGGGCGAAATTCCAGTTTTATGCCCCTAAAACGCCAATAAAAGAAGAACGGTGATAGCGAAGTGGTGACTATTGTTCCTTTGGTCATTTTTTATGGGCCTGAAAAATTTAAGGGCATTCGGGTCCGGTCGCCAGGATGCATGCAGATGGCGTGGACTATATCAAATTAAAATATGGGAATCGGGCGAAATTCTAATTTTATGGCCCTAAAACGCCAAAAAACGAGGAACGATCATGGTGAAATGGTGATTATTATTCCTTAGGTCATTTTTTATGGGTCGGAAAAAAATTAGGTGATTCGGGTCTGATCGCCCTGATGTAAGCACATGACATGGGTTATAACACACAAAAATCTAGGAATCCGACGAAATTCCACTATTATGCCCCTAAAACGGCAAAAAACGAGGAACAATCATGCGAAACGATGACTATTGTTCAGGGCCGATAAAATTTTAGGTGATTCTGTTGGAAAAACGTATTCGCATTCTTATTCATGAAACCTTAACTAATGACTTTGTGTCTTGTTGTAGGTTTTGATAATTGACAAACCATCATTAACAGGTTACCAAGATTGCTTGGATTTTGTTATGACTACAATTCAAGCATTCAAGATAATAGAAGTTGATGCATGGAATCTGTCAATGAAGCAAAAAGATTGAAGACTAAAAGTTGTAGTATTTTTTAGTCTTGATTTCGATTTTGATTTTGAGTCTTGATGTTATTTTTGATCTTCCTTAGTTTTTAAGAACTTGGATCACTTAAAAACTATTTCAAAAATCATTAAGACATTTTTTTCAAAATAATGGTTTTACAAAATAATAAAATTGTGAACCAAAAATCGGGCTGGAAATAAACAGAATGAAGAAGCCATCGATGGCTTCTCCATAAGCCATCGATGGCTTATGTGTTTGGCTGCTGAAGAATTCCAGAGAGTAGAAGCCATCGATGGCTTCTCCATAAGCCATCGATGGCTTGTGGGTACTGGAATTATTTTCAGATTTCCAGAGAGTAGAAGCCATCGATGGCTTCTCTATAAGCCATCGATGGCTTATAGCTGTTGGAGCCAATAACGGCTAGTTTTGAGCTCCAACGGACATATGAGGTTTTGGGGTTATAAATACACCCTCTTAAACCTCATTTGAACACAACACAATATCCCAAATCATAAGATATATTGCTTCAAGTATTCTTACTTCATTGAGCTATATTTTGAGCTATTTCTTGAAAGCATTGTTGTGTTCTTGAGCTACAACTTTATTCACTTCATCTACTCTTGAGAGAGTTGTAATTCTAGTGAAAAATAGTGTTGTCATACACTTAAGGGAAGTTGTCCCTTGTTGTTAGGAAGAGT
The DNA here is from genome assembly GCA_002018475.1 of Nicotiana obtusifolia. Classification (NCBI taxonomy): domain Eukaryota; kingdom Viridiplantae; phylum Streptophyta; class Magnoliopsida; order Solanales; family Solanaceae; genus Nicotiana; species Nicotiana obtusifolia. Next base: position 178,487 of record MCJB01038922.1, on the reverse strand, counting down.
GTCTTCCTTGTTGCACGGAGCTTATAAGGTTCAAGTGTTCGTGTTTGTATTGCAAAGCTTGTGTGATCAAGTTTTGTGTTGTAACGATTTGTTAAGCACCCGTAAGCTTGACAAGTGATAGTGGAAATCTCAAGTGTGATCTTGAGGAGTGGACTAGCTACACGTTGTAGTGAACCACTATATATCTGGGTGTACGCTCTCTATTTACATTTCCGCAATTACATTCTTGCTATCTTATTTTCGCACTTATACTTCAATTATATATCTTGATTGCGAAAATTAGACGAAGTTTGTAAAAACGCTATTCACCCCCCCTCTATCGTTATTCATTTATTCTAACAGATTCAAATCCGATCGCCCAGATGCATGAAGATAGTGTGGGATATAAGACATGAAAATCTGGAAATGAGATGAAATTCTAATTTTATAGCCCTACAACGCCAAAAAAGAGGAACGGTCCTGACAAAGCGGTGACTATTATTCCATAGGACATTTTTGATGGGTTGACAAATTTTTAGACGATTCTGGTCTGGTCGCCTGAATGCATGGAGATGGCGTGTGCTATAGCATGCAAAAATTAGGGTATTGGACGGAATTCCAATTTTAAAAAATGAGGAACAGTCATGGCGAAGCGGTGACTATAGTTCCTTAGGTCGTTTTTGATGGCCCGACAAAATTTTAGGCAATTCAGGTCCGGTCGCCTTGATGCATACAGATGTTGTGGGCATAACAGACGAAAATTTGAGAATCGGGCATAATTCCAATTTTATAGCCCTAAAACGCCAAAAAATGAGGAACGATCATAGTGAAGCGGTGACTATTATTCCTTAGATTATTTTTGATAGACCGATAAAATTTTAGGTGATTTGGGTCCGGTCGCTCGAATGCAAGCAGATAGCGTGGGCTATAGCACACAAAAATCTGAGAATTGTACGGAATTCCAATTTAATGACCCTAAATCGCCAAGAAACGAAGAACGATCATGACGAAGCGGTGACTATTGTTACTTAGGTTATTTTTATAGGCCGGTAAAATTTTAGGCGATTCGGGTCTGGTCGCCCCGATGCTTGCAGATGGCATGAGTTATAGCACGAAAGTCAGAAAATCGGGCAGAATTTCAGTTTTATGGCTTAAAATGCCAAAAAATAGGAACGATCATGGCGGATCGTTGATTATTGTTCCATAGGTCGTTTTTTATGGGCCAACAAAATTTTAGGTGATTCGGGTCCGGTCACCCCGATGCATGAAGATGGCGTGGGCTATACCACACGAAAATCAGGGAGTCAGACGGAATTCAGGTTTTAAGGCCCTAAAATGTCAACAAAATGAGGAACGCTCATGGCGAAGTGGTGACTATTGTTCCTTAGGCCATTTTGATGGGTCGGCAAAATCTTAGGTGTTTCAGGGCTGGTCGCCGGGATCATGTAGATGGCGTGGGCTATAGCATACAAAAATTTGAGAATCGAGCGAATTTCTAGTTTTATGCCCCTAAAACACCAAAAAATGAGGAACGGTCATGGTGAAGTGGTGACATCCTTAGGTTGTTTTTGATGGGCGGCAAAATTTTAGGCGATTCGAGTCTGGTTGTCCGGATGCATGCAGATGTCATGGGTATTGCACATGAAAATCTGAGAATCGGGTGGAATTCCAGTTTTATGGTTCTAATACACTAAAAAATGAGAAACGATCATGGAGAAGTAGAGACTATTGTTCCATAGGTCATTTTTTATGGGCCGACAAAATTTTAGGCGATTCGGGTTTCGTTGCCCGGATGCATGCAGATGGCGTGGGCTATTACACAAGTAAATCTGGGAATCAGGCGAAATTCCAGTTTTATGGCCATAAAAAGCCAAAAAATGAGGAACGGTCATGGCGAAGCAGTGACTATTATTCCTTCGGTCTTTTTTGATGGGCTGGCAAAATTTTAGGTAATTCGGGCTCGATCGCTTGGATGCATGCAAATGGTGTGGACTATAGCACACGAAAGTCTGGAAATCGGGCGAAATTTCAATTTTATGACCATAAAAAGAAAAAGATGAAGAATGGTCATGGTGTAGGGTGACTATTGTTCCTTAGATCATTTTTGATGGGCCGACAAAATTTATGGCGAGTCGGGTCCAGTCACCTGGATGCATGCACATAGCATGGGCTATAGAACACGAAAACTTAGGAATTGGGGGGGGGGGG
>MCJB01038922.1:161270-176280 GCA_002018475.1 Nicotiana obtusifolia | reverse complement strand
GGGGGGGAGGGGAGGGAGAATTCCAGTTTTATGGCCCTAAAACGCCAAAAAATGATGAACGATCATGGCGAACCAATGATCATTGTTCCTCATGTGATTTTTGATAGGGTGGCATAATTTTAGTCGATTCGAGTCCGTTTCCCTGGATTCATACAGATGGCGTGGGCTATAGCATACGAAAATTTGATAATCTAGTGGAATTCTAGTAATGTAGCCCTAAAATGCCAAAAATTGAGGAACAGTCATGTCGAAGCAGTGACTATTATTCCTTAGGTCATTTTTTATAGGATGGCAAAATTTTTACGCGATTCGGGTGCGGTTACCTAGATTCATGCAGATGGCGTGGGTTATTGCACACGAAAATCTGGGAACCTCGTGAAATTCCAGTTTTATAGCCCTAAAATGCCAAAATCTGTGGAACAGTCATGGCGAAGCGGTGACTGTTTTCCTTAGGTCATTTTTTATGGGTTGGCAAATTTTAGGCGATTCAGGTCCGGTCGCCTAGATGCATACAGATGGCTTGGCTATAGCATATAAAAATCTAGGAATCAAAATTTCGATTTTATGGCCCTAAAACGCCAAAAAATAAAGAAAGGTGATGGTGAAATGGTCACTATGGTTCCTTAGACAATTTTTTATGTCCCAGAAAAATCTTAGGCAATTCGGGTCCGGTCATCCAGATGCATGCAGATTACGTGGGTTATAGCACACGAAAATCTAAAAATCGGATAAAATTTCAGTTTTATGACCGTAAAATGCCAAAAAAAAGAGGAACGGTCCCAACAAAACGATGACTATTGTTCCTTAGGTTATTTTTTATGGGTCGTCAAAATTTTAAAAGATTCAGGTGCTGATGCCGGGATGCATGCAGATGGCGTGGGCTAGCACACGAAAATCTGAGAATCGGGCGAAACTCCAATTTTATGGTCATAAAACGCCAAAAACGAGGAACGATCATAGCAATGAGGTGACCATTATTCGTTATGTCATTTTTTTTGGGCTGGCAAAATTTTAGGCGATTCGGGTCCGATCGCCTGGATGTATGGAAATGGCGTGGGCTCCATGAAAATCTAGGAATCGGGAAAATTTTCAGTTTTATGGTCCTTAAAACTCCAAAAACAAGGAAAACAGTCATGGAAAAGCGGAGACTATTGTTCCTTAGGTCATTTTTGATGGGCCGACAAAATTTTAGGCGATTCGGGTTTGGTTGCGCAGATGCATGCAGATGGCATGGGCTATAGCATACGAAAATCTAAGTATCGGTTAAAATTTCAGTATGGCCCTAAAATGCCAAATAACGAGGAACGATCATGGCGAAGCGGTGACTATTGTTTCTTAGGTCGTATTTTATAGGCCAGCAAAACTTTAGGCGATTCAATTCCGGTTGCTCGGATTCATGAAGATGGCTAGCACACAAAAATCTGGGAAGCGGGTGAAATTCTAGTTTTATGGCTCTATAATGCCAAAAAATGAGGAACGGTGATGGTGAAGCGCTGACTGTTGTTTCTTAGGTCATTTTTGATGGATTGGCAAAATTTTAGGCGATTCGGGTCCGGTCGCCCGGATGCATGCAGATGGCGTGGGCTATATAGCACACGAAAATTTGAAAATCACGCAGAATTCTAGTTTTATGGCCCTAAAACGCCAAAAAATGAGGAATAGTCATGGAAAAATAGTGACTATTGTACCTTAGGTCTCTTTTGATGGTCGAAAACTTTTTAGGTCCGGCCGCCTGAATGCATGCAGATGTTGTGGGATATAGCACCAGGAACATCTGAGAATCAGGCGAAATTCCAATTTAATGGTCCTAAAATATCATATAATGAGGAACGATCATTGCGAAGCACTGACTATTGTTCCTTAACTCATTTTTGATAGGCCAGCAAAATTTTAGGCGATTCGGTACTGGTCACCCGGATGCATGCAGATGGCATTGGCAAAAGTACAAGAAAATCTGAGAATCGACGGAATTCTAGTTTATGGCCCTAAAACGCCAAAACAATGAGGAACGGTCATGACAAAGGTGACTATTGTTGCTTAGGTAATTTTTTATAGGTCGGCAAAATGTTAGGTGATTCAGGTCCGGTCGCCGGGATGCATGCAGATGGTATGAACTATAGCACATGAGAATATGAGATTAGGACGGAATTCTAATTTTATGGCCCTAAAAAGCAAAAAATCGAGGAACAATAATAGTGAAATAGTGACTATTGTTCCTTAGGTATTTTTTATGGGCCGACAAAATTTTAGGCGATTCGGGTGTGGTCTCCTAGGCGCATGCAGATGGCATAGGCTATAGCATACGAAAATCTGAGAATCGGGCGAAATTCCGGTTTTATGACCCTATAATGCCAAAAAATAAGGAACGGTCATGCAAAGCGCTGACTGTTGTTCCTTAGGTCGTTTTTGATGGATTGAAAATTTTTTAGGCAATTTGGGTCCGGTCGCCTGGATGCATTCAGATGGCATGGGCTATAACACATGAAATGGGAGTTTTATGTCCCTAAAACGCCAAAAAATGAGGAAAGGTCATGGCAAAGCAGTAACTATTATTCCTTAGGTATTTTTTGATGGGCCGAAATATTTTTAGGCCCGGTAGCCCGAATGCATGTAGATGGTGTGAGCTATAGCACATGAACATCTTAGAATCGGGCGGAATTCTAATTTTATTGTCTTAAAACACCATAAACGAGGAAGGATCATTGCGAAGCAGTGACTATTGTTCCTTAGGTCATTTTTGATGGACCGGCAAAATTTTAGGCGATTCGGTTCCGATCGCCCGGATGCATGCAAGCGACACATGCAAAAGTACACGAAAATCTGGGAATAGGGGGAAATTCTAGTTTATGGCCTTAAAACGCCAAAACAACGAGGCACGGTCATGGCGAAGCGATGACTATTGTTCCTTAGGTTATTTTTGATGTGTCGGCAAAATGTTAGGTGATTCAGGTCCGATCGCCCGGATGCATGCACATAGTATAGGCTATAACACATGAAAATCTGAGATTCAGGGGAAATTCTAGTTTTATAGCCCTAAAACGTCAAAAATCGAGGAATACTCATGGCGAAGCAGTGACTATTGTTTCTTTGGTCATTTTTAATGGGCCAGTAATATTTTAGGCGATTCACGTCACGTCGCTCGATGCATGCAGATGTTGTGGGGTATAGCATGCTAATATCCAGAAATCGAGTGGAATTCCAATTTTATGACCCTAAAACGCTAAAAAATGAGGAATGGTCATGACGAAGCAGTGACTATTGTTCCTTTGGTCATTTTTGACGAGCGGGAAAATTTTTAGGCGATTTGGGTCTGGTTTACCCGATGCATGCAGACGACATGGGCTATAACACACTAATATCCAGGTATCGGGCGGAATTTCAGTTTTATGGCCCTAAAATGAAAAAAAAATGAGGAACAGTCATGGCGAAACGGTAACTATTGTTCTTAGGTCTTTTTTGGTGGCCGATAAATTTTAGGCGATGCGGGTTCTGTCGCCCGGATGCATGCAAATGGCGTAGGCTAAAGCACACGAAAATCTGAGATACGGGCGAAATTCAAATTTTATAGCCATAAAAAGCCAAAAAATAAGGAACGGTCATGACGAATCGGTGGCTATTGTTCCTTAGGTCATTTTTGATAGGTCTTCAAAATTATAGGTGATTTGGGTTTGGTCGACCGGATGCATGCAGATAGCATGGGCTACAGCACACGAAAATTTGAGTATTGGGTGAAATTTCAGTTTTATGGCTCTAAAACGCCAAATAACGAGGGACAGTCATGGCGAAGCAGTGAGTATTATTCCTTAGGTCGTTTTTGATATGCCGGAAAAACTATAGGCGATTCGTGTTCGGTTTCCCGAATTCATAAAGAAAGCAAGCATATGAAAATCTGGAAATTGGATGGAATTTCAGCTTTATGGTCCTATAATGCCAAAAAATGAGGAAAGGTCATGGCGAAGCGATGACTATTGTTCCTTAGGTCGTTTTTGATTAGCTATCAAAATTTTAGGCGATTTGGGTGTCGTCGCCTAGATGCATGCAGATGGCGAAGCAGCGACTATTGTTTCTTATGTCGTTTTAGGTGGGCCGATAAAATTATAGGCGATTCAGTACAGTCGACCAGATGCCTGTAGATGACGTCGGCCATAGCACACAAAAATATGTAAATTAGGCGAAATTCAAGTTTTATGGCCCTTAAACGCCAAAAAACGAAGAACGATCATGGCGAAGCAATGACTATTATTCCTTAAGTTATTTTTTATGGGTCGGCAAAATTTTAGGCAATTCGGGTCCGGTCGCCCGGATGAATACAAATGGTGCAGGCTATAGAACACGAAAATGTGTGAATCGGGCGAAATTCAAGTTTTATGGCCCTAAAGTGCCAAAAAATGAGGAACGATCATGGTGAAACAATGACTATTGTTCCTTAAGTCATTTTCTATGGTCAGCAAAATTTAAGGCGAGTCGGGTTCGGTCACCCGGATGCATGCAGATGGCATGGGCTATAGCATATGAAAATCTGTGAATAAGGCGAAATTTCAGCTTTATGGCCCCAAAACGCCAAAAACCAGGAACAATCATGGCGAAGTGGTGACTATTGCTCCTTATGTCATTTTTTATGGGCTGACAAAAATTTTAGGACTCGAGTCCGGTCGTCCGGATGCATGCAGATGCGTGGGCTACACGAAAATATGGGAACCTTAAGTAACTACAGTTAGGAGGATCCATACAATAGCTTAATGACTTGCTTGGGTCATCTAAGAGGTAAGGCCTCCTCCGATCGACCCTAACTTTCATTATTGAGCTAAAGGAGTTCCCTAGCCCTTCAAGTTTACATGCTGATCCGTTTCAATTGGTCTATAACAATGTTATTATAGAGAATAACCACTCTCCCTGTAGGTCAAACCTCCTTTTCAATCGCCCTTTACATCGTTATTTTTTTCATAGATATCTAATTTATCTTGTCATTTATTATTTTTTGGTCGGAAAATTTCAGTTTTATGGTACTAAAATGCCAAAAACGAGGAACGGTCATGGCGAAACGGTGACAATTGTTCCTTAGGTCATTTTTGATAGGCCGACAAAATTTTAGGCGATTCGGGTCTGGTTGCCCGTATTCATCCAGATGACGCGGGCTACAGCACATGAAAATCTAGGAATGAGACGAAATTCTAGTTTTAAGGCCCTAAAAAGTCAAAACGAGGAATAATCATAGCGAACCAGTGACTATTGTTCGTCATTTTTGATGAGGCGACAAAATTTTAGGCGATTCCAGTCCGATCGCCTAGATGGATGCAAATGGCATGGGATATTGCACACAAAAATCTGATAATTGGGCCAAATTCTAGTTTTATATCCCTAAAACACCAAAAAAGAGAAACGGTCATGGCGAAGCGGTGAATATTATTCCTTTGGTCATTTTTAATAGGTAAGCAAAATTATAGGCGATTCGGGTGCAGTCGCCCGGATGCATGCAGATGGTGTGGACAATAGCACATGAAAATCCAAGAATCAAGAGAGATTCAAGTTTTACGACCAAAAAAGCCAAAAAATGAGGAACGGTCATGGCGAAGTGGTGACTATTGTTCTTTAGGTCATTTTTTATGGGCCAAATTTTAGGCGATTTAGGTTCGGTCGCCCGGATGCATGCAGATGTCGTGGGCTATAATACACAAAAATTTGGTAATCAGACGAAATTCCAGTTTTATGGCCATAATATGCCAAAACATGAGGAACAGTCATGGTGAAGCAGTGACTATTGTTCCTTAGGTCATTTTTTATGGGTCGAAAAATTTTTAGGCGATTCAGGTTCGGTCGCCCGAATGCATCTAGATGACGTCGGTTATAGCACACGAAAATTTGTGAATCAGGCGGAATTCCATGTTTATTATCTTATAATGCTAAAGAATGCGAAACAGTCATGGCGAAGCCGTGACTATTTTTCCTTAAGTCATTTTTGATGGGCTGGCAAAACTTTAGGGATTCGAGTCTGGTCGCATGGAAGCATGCAGATGGCGTAGGCTATATCACAGGAAAATTTGAGAATCGGACGGAATTCTAGTTTTATGGTTCCAAAATGCCAAAAATGAGGAACGATTATGACGAAGCAGGGACTATTAATCCTTTGGTCATTTTTGATGGGCTGGTAAAATTTTAGGCAATTTGGGTCCAATCACCCGTATTTAGGCAGATGACGTAGGCTATAACATACGAAAATCTGAGAATCAGGCAAAATTCCAGTTTTATGACCCTAAAATACCAAAAAGCGAGGATTGGTCGTGGTGAAGCGGTGACTATTCGTATTTTATAGGCCGACAAAATTTTATGTGAATCGGGTCCGATCGCTTGGATGCTTGTAGATGGCATGTGTAATAAATAGCACATGAAAATCTAGGAATCGGGGCGGAATTCCAGTTTTAAGGCCTTAAAATGCCAAAAAACGAGGAACGATCATGGCGAAGCTATGACTATTGTTCTATTAGTCATTTTTGATGGGCCAGCAAAATTTTAGGCGATTCGGGTCCGGTCGCCCGATGCATGCATATTACATGGGTTATATTATACGAAAATCTAAAAATGGGGCAAAATTCCAGTTTTACATTAAAATTTGGAAATCAAGCGGAATTACAGTTTTATGGCCCTAAAACGCCAAAAAATGAGGAACAATCATGGCGAAGTGGTATCTATTGTTCGTTTGGTCATTTTTGACAGGCGGCGAAAATTTTAGGCGATTCGAGTCTGGTCGCTAGATGCATGTAGATGGCGAGGGCTATTATACACTAATATCTAGGAATCGGGCGGAATTTCAATTTTATGGCTCTAAAACGCCAAAAAATGAGTAACGGTCATGGCGAAGCGATGACTATTATTCCTTAGGTCATTTTTGATAAGCCAGCATAATTTTAGCCGGTTCAGGTCCGGTCGCCTGGATGCATACAGATGGTGTGGGTTATAGCGCACGATAATCAGGGAATCGGACAGAATTCTAATTTTATGGCCCTAAAAAAATGAGGAACGGTTATGGTGAAGCAGTAACTATTCTTCCTTAGGTCGTTTTTGATGGGCCGATAAAATTTTAGGCGATTCGAGTTCGATCGCCGGGATGCATGTAGATGGCGCAGGCGCACACAAAAATCTAGAAATCAGGCGAAATTCCAGTTTTATGTCCCTAAAATATCAAAAAATGAGAAACGGTCATGGCGAAGTAGTGACTATTATTCCTTAGGTCATTTTTTGTGGGTTGAAAATTTTATGGCGATTCGGATCCGATCGTCCGGATGCATCCAGATGGCTTGGGCTATAGCACATGAAAATCTGGGAATCGGGCGAAATTTAGTTTTATGGCCCTAGAATGTCAAAAATGAGGAATGATCATGTAGAAGCAATGACTATTGTTCTTAGATCATTTTTGATGGGCCTGAAAAATTTTACGCGATTCAGGTCCGGTCGCCCGGATGCATGCAGATGACGTGGGCTATAACGCATGAATATCCTTGGGCAAAATTTCAGTTATATGACCCTAAAACACCAAAAAACGAGAAATGATCATGGCGAAGCGGCGACTATTATTTCTTAGGTCATTTTTTATGGGCCGATAAAATGTTAGGTGAATTCGGGTCTGGTCGCCCAGATGCATGCAGATGGCATAGGATATAGCATATAAAAATCTAGGAATCGGGTCAAAATTCCAGTTCCATGTCCCTAAAACGCTAAAAAATGAGGAACAACCGTGGCGAAGTAGTGATTATTATTCCTTAGGTCGTTTTTTGACGGGCCGGAAAAATTTTGGGCGATTCGAGACCGGTCGCTTGGATGCATGCAGATGTCGTGGGGTATAGCATACGAAAATGTGGGTATCGGCAGAATTTCAGTTTATGGCCCTAAAACGGTAAAAAACGAGAAACTGTCATTGCAGAGCAATGACTATTGTTCCTTAGGTCGTTTTTTATGAGCTGGCAAAATTTTAGGCAATACGGGTCCGATCGCCTGGATGCATTTATCCAGGATTCGAGTGAAATTTTAATTTTATGGCCATAAAATTCCAAAAAATGAGCTACGGTCATGAAAAAATGGTGATTACTGTTCCTTAGGTCATTTTTATGCGTCGACAAAATTTTAGGTGATTCGGGTTCGATTACCTGGATGCATGCAGATGGCTTGGGATATAACATATGAAAATCCAGGAATCGGGCGAAATTTCAGTTTCATGTCCCTAAATGTCAAAAAATAAGGAACAATCATGACGAAGTAGTGAATATTGTTACTTAGGTCGTTTTTGATGGGCCAGTAGAATTTTAGGCGATTCGAGTCCGGTCGTCCGGATGCATGCAAATAGCATGGGCTATAACATACGAAAATCTAGAAATCGGGCGGAATTTTAATTTTTATGGCCCTAAAACGCCAAAAAAGAGAACGGTCATGGTGTAGCGGTGACTATTGTTCCTTAGGTCGTTTTTGATGGGCCAGCATGATTTTAGGCGATTCAGGTCTGGAGCCTGGATACATGCAGATAGCGTGGGTTATAGCACACGAAAATATGGAAATCGGGCCGAATTCTAGTCTTATGGCCCTAAACCACCAAAAAATGAGGAACGATCATGGCGAGCGGTGGCTATTGTTCCTTAGGTCATTTTTAATAGACCGGCAAAATTAGGTAATTCGGATCCGGTCGCTCGCATGCATGCAGATGGCGTGTGTTATACACTATGATGAATTATGTTGTTTAAACTGTCTTTTAGCTAAGCCTATGTTGATCTCATTTCCATGAGTCATCTCCTTTTTTACCCAACCAACAACAACAACAACGACCCAGTGAAATTCCACTAGTGGGGTCTAGGAAGGGTAGTGTGTACGCATACCTTACCCCTACTCCGAGGAGGTAGAGAGGTTGTTTTTGAAAGACCCTCGGCTCAAGAAGAAGAAAAGAGGCAATAGAAACCATGGAACAATTAACAGCATCATCAGAACTAGAAAATAGATGAAAAGCAAAACAATTATCAATAGATAAAGCCCGATACTAAAAGGAGCAAAAGAGTACTGTGACTTAACAGTAACCACTAACAGTCTAAGACTAAGTCCCAACAGACTAGCCTCACTCTGGTGCGCTGTTAAAATATGCACAACTACCTCCTACCCTACAACCTTAATGCTCGACCTCCAAAACTTCCTCTCTAGGGTCATGTCCGCGTTAATCTGAAGCCGCGCCATGTCCTGCCTGATCACCTCTCCCAATACTTCTTAGGTCGCCCTCTACCCCTCCTTGTACCCACCAAAGCCAGCCTCTCACACCTCCTCACCAGCACATCTGAGCTTCTCATCTGAACGTGCCCGAACCATCTGAGCCTTGCTTCCCGCAGCTTGTCATCCATGGGGGCCACGCCGACTTTCTCCCGAATATCTTCATTCCTAATCTTATCCATCTTAGTGTGCCTGCACATCAACCTCAACATCCTCATTTCAACTACTTTCATCTTCTAGATATGTGAGTTTTTAACTGGCCAACACTCAGCCCCATACAACATGGCCGATCTAACCACCGCTCTATAAAATTTACCTTTGAGAATCAGTGACACTTTCTTGTCACACAGGAACGCTAACCTCTACTTCATCCACCCCATCCCTACATAGTGTGTGACATCCTCATCGATCTCCCCATCCCCCTGTATAACCGACTCAATGTACTTGAAACTGCCCCTCTTGGGGATGACCTGTGATTCAAGCCTCATGTCCAATCTTGCTTCCGTCGGCGCGACGCTGAACTTGCACTCTAGGTACTCCGTCTTACTCCTACTCAATTTGAAACCCTTAGGCTCAAGGGCCTGTCTCCAAACCTCCAGCCTCTCGTTGACGCCGCCTCGCGTCTCATCAATCAGCACTATATCATCAGCAAATAACATACACCATGGCACCTTCCCTTGAATACGGTGTGTCAGTGCATCCATCACCAAGGCAAATATGAATGGGCTACGCAGACCCTTGGTGTAACCCCATAACAACCGGAAAATGCTCCGAGTCGCCTCCCACTGTCCTAATCCGAGTCTTAGCTCCTTCATATATGTCCTTAATCACCCTAATGTAAGTAACCATCACATCTTTTGCCTCCAGGCATCTCCATAGGACCTCTCTAGGAACCTTGTCATACGCTTTCTCCAGATCAATAAACACCATGTGCAAATCCTTCTTCATATCCTTGTACTGTTCCGCCAACCTCCTAATTAGGTGGATAGCTTCCGTGATAGAACGCCCCAGCATGAACCCGTTGGTTGGATCCTTCTTGACCCAACCAATGTTATTAATTTTGAGGATACTTGTTAGAAAAAAATTAAAGGATGTTCTCTAAACTTCTGATATTGTTGAAATGTCTTCGACATTCACTTTTTTTTTTCTTTTACAAGGAGCATTCCGCAGACTGTTTGATGATTCTAGAGTTTGCTCGTATCAAATTGTCAAAAAGCTCATCAACCTGTTTGAGGGATGATGAAGGCGATGCCACAATTGAGAGAACCGCCCTCCTACTTTCTTTCTTTTTTTTAATCTCGTTGAATACTATATATCTACCCTATCTCAATGCATTTCTTTAGACGAAAACTCCCATTTGTTCCTCTCGTCGGATGATGAATCTTTCTCAGAATATGGAGTGTCAACCCAACCAATATTTAAATTGAAACTGAGATATTGATGCAACTTCTTCCTTTCTAAATTAGATAGTCATATCTAAAAGAAGTTGACAACGGCGTCACATGAGCCTAACCAACCCAAAGGGCATGGAACGTCCAAGACGAGGACGACCATCGAGTTCACTCTTTAATTTCCAGTCTAAGGGTGGTGACCGGAAAGGTGCTGCAGGAGAATGAAAGATGTCAAAAGCATCTTATTATGAAGCAAAAGGCTTAGAAACTGATAAAAAGCAAATTCTTAATGAGCATATCCTACTTGCCCTATCTTCCCACAGTTTCATTAATTCAATGACTGCCAAAAAAATAGGGGAAATTTCTCACAAAATTCCACTCAAAATTGCCCATATCTTTGTTTAAGCAATAACCTTTGCCTACTGTTTAATTCCATTACTGTGTTTCATTAACAACCTAGCCATGCTGTTTCTAACTAGCAATGTTCCACTTATCAAGGGAATGAAAATGATAGGTTCACTCAATATTCGGTGTTAAAATTCTCAAATCTGGAATGACAGGCGGCCAAAGCGCACAACGGATATGACAAAGAAGCACCCCTCAATCGATTAGAATCCAAACAGTAAAAGGGGAAATCTTTCTTTCTAATACAAACCCACAAAAACCTTTGCCATGAACGTTTTCAATTGTTCGTGTAACTAAGTATTATAATACAAATACACTCGAGAATAAACAGAAAGCATCAGGCATGCTATGTGTTGCAATGACAGACTATGCCTTGGACATGAATTCCAGAATTTTCACAAATGTTACAAAGCCATATAAAGTTTCCATTCAATCTGTAAACAATTTACATTTTCCTCAAATTGTCTAACCTTGCTTGCAGATCACTGTCTATTCCACCGTCGTCATGTTCACTTGCCTCAGCTTGTGCAACCTTGTTTTTCGCTGCTGGAGCAGCCACAGCAGAAGAAGGAGCATTGACAAGCTGGCATTAATTCAAGGACCATAAAATTAGCATTACAAACATATGATAGATCCAAATAAGAGAGTAATGAAAGAGTGGTAAAATACCTCATTGTTCATACTAATTCCAATCTCATCAAGGACCTGGTTCACCAACTCTTCAGTTTCTTCTTCTTCCTCATCCCCTTCCAAAGCATCATCGATGGCATCTCCCATCACCTCACTCACCATTTCCATCTTTTCATTTTGCATCTCAAATTCTTGCATTATTCTCTGCAATGCCGGCAAATTCATCTGCCTGTTCATCTGTCCCATTGCCTTTGTAACACCTTTCATTGCTTCACCCATTGCTTGTGTTGATTTCAAAGTCTGATATCAATGATAATATTTGGGTATTAAGAAAAGAAAGAGTTAGCAAAGCATTCATTCTTCAGACAACCAAATATGTTAAAATTAAATCGACTCTATTAAGATCTCTTAGTCAATCATTCACACAGCATAATGATTCCCGTCAACCAATTTGCCTGTAGCTAGATATTCTGAACGAAAAGAGAAGATATCATATCTTCAGGACATCTCAATTCCTTTGCATCACGAAAAAAAAAAAAAAACTCTTTGCTTCCTTTCCAAAGATAGATTCTCTTTTATTCTTCTACTTCCATGTTTTTAGCTTTTCATTCATTCTTTCTTTCATTTCTTTTTCTTTTCGCTCTGAGCCGGGGGTCAGGGTGGAGAAATCAAACTTTAATGATTTCAGTGTAGATAGACAACCCAGTGGTTGGGCATGCAAAGGACTAGTTTATCAACCTTCTTTTTTTTGGAAAGAAATGAATTTATCAACTTCCAGTATATAGAATTATTATGTGCAAATTTTGTATCGATGCTCCTTCACCACAAAGGCAAAGGAGCAGATTTCATCTAGCTTCATACAAATGAACCAATGGAGACACATTTAAAATTGTCCAAGAGTATGTGAAGGAAATTTATTGTTAAGGTTGCAGAATTTACTCAAGGGGAAGGGAAGAAATCAAGGATACTGTCATGCAAATATTAAGTTTTGTGAACAACGTCCCACAATGACAGTGGTTGTATTCTCAATACAGATTAATACTTTTCAAGAAGTAAAACAATAGCAATAGCTACATCAGCAACAAAAGCTAACCAAAATGTTAATGATAATGATCATGTCCATAACTACCTGTATTCTGAGGGAGACACCTTGAAGTTGGGACTTAAGCTTGTAAAATTTTTCAATCTGATGCCTTGTCCTGATAAGATCTTTTGCCATCACCTTTACAGCACCCTGGAATCAAAAGAACTTCAAATCACAAATGGGCTTAAGTATTGTGGTTAATCCTATCTCCTTGCACTATCTATAGCATAATACTATACCGACTCAAAAAACAGAAGTGACAAAATAGCTTAGTGCCTTTTTCCAGGAATCGGTGCTCGCACTAACTCTATACAGTAATTATTTGCATATGATTGTAAACCCATTATACCAATAGATTTCTGTTCAACTAATTGACCCACGTCTAAATTAGAAACCTAAGCGCTGTTTTTCTTTGGCGGTTTGTCTCTGAGCAATGTTTGATTAACTAGAGAATAGGCCCTATTCAGCACTTCATTAATAGTATGATTGATGTTTACTATTAGTTCAAGCAGCCTACAATACAAAATTGAAGGATAGGCTCCTCCATCATAGAATAATCCACCTCTCAAAATAAAAAAGATGGAGAAGTACTCACTAAGACAGTGGGGCTAAGATCCAGAGAGAAGACCTACCATCTGCCCTTGCTTTGCACTTTTCTTTATCTCTGCAATTAGCTTCTTCTCTTGTGTTTGTAGCCCCTGTCGCTCCCTTTCTATTTCTCGGATAGATTTATCAAGCATACGCTTATTTTCACGCAGGAGTTCTGCAAATGAAAATAAAAGATTAAAAAATTATGCAAAGAAAGGCTTCAGGAAAAGCTAATAACAATCACATTCCGTCAAGTTCCACAAGGATATCACAGAGCAATATCATGCACCGGCTTACTTAAGAAACAATAAAGGGGTAAATTAACAGCTAAACTCCATAAAACTGAGAATCAGCAAGTAAAGCTGTAAGAATACCAAGCAAAAGTATTATTTTCTAAGAACTACAGCAAAATCAGTTTTCTATAAAAGAAACAGAGTCATGTTAACTTTAATAATAAACTAAAAAAGATAAGTGAATAGACAAATAGCACCATTACAACAAGCAAAGACTTCTTAAAACTTCAAGAGAGGTATAGAAAAGTTAAAAATTTGAAAAACGAATTAAAAGTTCTCCAAGCTATCCAAAAAAAAAATAATGGTAAACTTCCAACAACAATCGATTACCCATCTCCCAGTGTATTACAATTTTTAAAAGCAAGGAAAAATGAAAAGGTACGAGAGATAAATGCCCTGGTAACTATTCCAACACAAACAATGTTACGAGTCAAACTCTGATCAAATTCATAAACCCCAAAATACAACTCAATTCTGATATATTGAGACTTCTACAAAACATGTAAGGCAAAATAATGATACACTCAGACATTAAAGGACTCATAAAATAATATCTGTAGAGGTATGATTTGGGATCTGGACTCGCAACCTTGCTCTGAATCAAGTTAGTTTTTCTTTTTTCCCTTTTTTGGGTGTCAACTTATTCTACTGTTTGTGTTTGAACAAGACCAACACAAAGTTGGGGTTTTACTGGTTAAGGTTTAACACTAGAAAATACAAATAGATCATAAAACATTCAACTTTTTCCCTTTCTTGGCCTTTTTGCTAAGATCAAGTGTAGTATTTGTCCTTATAAGTTTAATATCCATGGGATGTTGTGTCACATGATATTCACACATAAATGGGAAAAACAAGCTTTAAATTTTTTAATTGAGCAGTAAAGAGATGCTCCCGGAAACCTGCTTGATCAGCAAAATAGAAATTTTAACCATTCTACAATCTAGACACTAGAATTTACATAATCATGGAGGACTAAAAATTGGATCACGATACTCTCATCCTCAAACACCATTTGAAGAATGCTAAACCCAAGAAAAAAAACTACCGAACCTAAGGTGGCCAAAGCCAAATCTTTTCCATCAATCTAGCAAACTTTAAAACTTGAACATCCTAAATAAGTTATTCATTATCCTAAGTCCATTTATGCATCATCCGCTTTCCCTAAAACTTTTTTCCAAAATTTAGAATAGTGGTGTTCGGAGCAATTTGTGTGCACCTCGACTATTCCACAAGATACTTGCTACCTCACACCGGCACAAGTACCGGCTAATTCTACCAAACAAAGCTTAAGCAAATGGGGAATTACCCAGTGCTTTTTGTCTCCGCTGAGATTCGAACCATGATTTTCAAGGTTTGCACATGCTTCATTGACCCCCCCCCCC